>WEIV01012546.1:3254-50803 GCA_013390005.1 Calyptomena viridis
CATCATTGGGATGGTGAAATGAACTTCGTTATTAGTTGAAATGTAACCTGCAAAACCAAATTTTAGAATTTCCTAATTGAAAAAATAACATAATGAATGGCAGATTAAATTAAAATGGATTCGAGTAATTCAATCCACTGTTTCCTGAAATACTACACTCTGTAATAATTAAACCTGCTGTTACTGACCATCGATGGAAAACCAAAATGAACGTTAACAATAAATGCTGGAAGATCAAACTGAGGGCTGAATATGTGTAGGCTGCTGTAGGGATGTTTTGTCATGTCTACTGCTTGGAAAATATTCAAAAATTGTTTCAGTTTTTGCAGTGGAGAAACAGAAAGTTTGAGCAAAGTGGCCAGTGTTATTGAGGGCATGCATGTCTGGCTGGATCAAAATTCAGAATTTTTCTTTTTATCTTTGGACTGTTCCTGGCTTTTAAATGGCACTGTGTGCAGTTCCCTTCAGCTGCTGTTGTAGCCATGTATATAAAAGGCCTCTGCCCTCAGCAAACACAGGTTGCAGTATTTCCCCTTTTGCATCTATATGCCACTGGTGAGCAGCAGTGGCCATACCAGGTCCTTCTTCCATGTTATATTCCAAATTTTAATTTCTGAATAATGTTTTGTGCTTTGTTCTTCTTGTGAATTCTTTGGAGACGAGTGCAATGGAAGGATTTCTATCTGGACTGTCTTTCTAAACTTAACACTGCAAATGTATTCCAGAAATTCCCAGGACAAAAGTCAATAGACTGGTAATGTAGAATATTGCTACTTTGTAGAATAACCTATTTCCTATCTTGATGCCTTCATTTTACTGAGTCAGATTTCAAGGCACCGAGCATATGCTGCAGTTGCTGTTTCATCATGCAAGTGAAATCTGGCATATAAAGTCAAATTTCCTTTGAAAAGATTTAGCATAAACTGTGGGTAGGAATCTTATTAAATCCACTTTCTTTTCAGTGCTGTATCAATTAAGAGATAAGAAGGAAATGCCTGAAGAAAATTTAACTTGCAGAATTCTTAAATTCTTAAATATAAGACTTAAATATAAAGTATCCTTTTCCCTCCAGAAGCATAAATCACTTTACAAACTTGTAAAAAAAGATAATGCTTTCAGTAGTAACAGGATGTCTGCCATTATGGAAGTCATTTATCTGTTAAAAGAATCCGCATCTGGGAGGGCTAAAACTTAGATGTAGGATTTCCCAAGAGTTTGGGACAAGAAAGTAGAAGTGTCTTTCCTGGAGTGAAACTTCGGGATTATGTTCATGTTAAGGAAAAGAGGTACTTGTACTGACATACTTCCAGAACATTGAAATGAAAGCCCATTGCATGAGTGACCATCACAAAGCTCCTTTTTTAAGTGTCTTGAAAAAAAGGCTCTCTCAAGCACTGTGTTACCACCTTAGGACAGGCTGTTTGGAGTCAGAGATTGTGCAGACACTGTTCTGATCTCCCACGATACCGGACACACCAGAGCTGTACTGATTCTGAGACTGAAAACTGGGGGTGGTATATGCCGATAAATTACCAATTCCAGGAATTTTACCTGAAAACTTCACTGGGTTCTTTTCACGGGAGTTATATTCTAGGTATTATGAAATACTTCAAACATATTTTTATCTGCTCTAAGTCAGCACAAAATCATTAATCTGGAGCTCATTCTAAAATCTGATCCTTTCTAGCATTAGAAGTGGAATGCCTGGAGTCAATGGTAGGGAAGTCAGCAGGATATTCTTATTACCTTTCCACAGAACTGAGAACCATCTAAATAGTAAATGGTTTTGACAAGAACAGTAGGATTTTAGAGTGATAAGTGAAACACTCAATTTACATGGAAGAGGTTTTATTAAAAAATAATAAAATAGCTAAAATTTGGGACATTGAAAATAAATGGATGTAATAATTATGGCATAGAAATAATACCATTGCAGGGAATTGTGGGTGGACCTTTAAATCCCCAAGCATCTGCATTAGGCTTATGGTATATGATCCTATCATCTACATTTTACCGTTAATGGTGTTATTGAAATTGCCAGGTTTTTTGTGACTGCATCTTTGTCTGAAATTTGGCCAAATACTCCCTTGTTCATAAACTACCTAGAAGACAATGTCTTGTGATGTCTTGCTTAGATCTTAGGGCTTGAGGAATATTTTATACAGAAGAAAAAGACTTCCCTTTGTCTTCCTCTGTGAAGACAGTTCTCCATAATCATAATGTTAAATCCACAGTGCTTGAGAATAATAAACAAAGTCCAAATATCAGAAAAAGAGAAATACTGGTAGCGGAAGTCAGGAGTTCAGCCAAAACAGTGCCTGATGGTAACTTTTGTAAAAATGCAGATGGGTGCATTTAGCCTTGTAAGCAGTCCTTTGGTTGTGAGTCTGTAAAACAGCAGATCTCTGGTTCAGGGACAAAAGATGACATGCATCCTCCCATCTTTAAACCAGCTGGAACATATTAATGGGATCAGATGCACAAGAAAATTCCCTTACATCTGCGAGGAATGCTTAGCAGGGAAGGTGGGATTACCAATAGGCAGGCTGGCACTATTCCAGGCTGGAAATTCATCTGTGTGGCTACTGCTCTAAGCACTGGCTTTCTTTCCCATCTGAAGTTGGGTAGGACATTTGACAGATGAGATTTGGCAAAGTGTAGTATCATTCCTGACATGCTTTATGCAAGGCAAAGCAATCCACAGAGATATCCATGGATGTTTTCATCACTTCAGTGCAAGAATATATGAAGAGAAATTTTTATCTGTGAAAGCTCTCTGCACCTTCGATGTTGCCCTGCATAGCTAAGTATGTTCTGGTATTCATTACTCAAAAACAGAATATGAGAAGGGGATCACTGCAAAAGTGTTATAAGCATTATTGAAACCTCATTATAAAGCTCCCCAGAGTACACGCAAATCTTAAGTCCATTTAAAAACTTGTGGGATACACAAGGTGGTTTGGGGAAGCTCCTGTTAGTTGTGTTAAACAGTCTTGCTTTGTAAAAGCTTTAAAAAAAAATAGTGGGAAAAAAAAGTACAGTAAAAGATTTTTTATGTGTAGTGCTACTCTTGAAATCATCTTTGTGTTCGGTTTAGATGAGTCAAGCTCTTTTCTACCCAGACAGGAAAAGAGAAATCATCTTCATGGTATCATTCCTTAGTAATTCCATATTCTTTTGAACTGGTATTTTATACAAGATGTTCTCTATTACTGGTATGCCTCTAGTAGTAATTTATTTGATGCTACAGAGACATTGCTACTGAAAAGGTAATTAATAGAAAAATATGTCCGTAATGTGCATGTATTCCTGTTCAGATGAACTGGTGTCTCTTGAAGCCTGAGAACAAACATTGACCTTATTTTTGCCGTGTTCCTATTAGACAACTTGCACGCATGGTACGAGTGGTGACTCAGTGACACCATAATTCCAAGACTTAATGACATTTTTTATATTTAGCTGTAGAAAGACTTAGCAACCAAATAAATACAGCATTACTCTCACCTTTTATAGCATTCCTCAGTAGGAGTTTCCAGCTCTTTCATCTGTTGTACCCTGTTAATGCAGGCTGCGTCTTTTGAACGTGGAAGGTGTTTCAACCTAGTTCAAGTCAACAGAGCTATGAGACCTTCCACCACCATCAAAGTTGTTCCTTTACATTGCATTTAAGAGGAGGATGTATTCTCAATACTAGGACAACTGGATGACTCGTGCTCTGTCAATGCAATGTATTTCTGGTAATTTGTCATTAGTAGGTGTTTTAGAAACTTGTAGCCCTTTTAAACCAACTTGAAAGGAGAATCAGAGATCTTCCTCACAGGGCGTAGAATAGTTGCATTAAAGAGATCAAGAGTATAATTCAGTACACTCATGTTAAGATAAACATTTCAGAAGAGAAGAATAGCATTTTGCACCCTAGGCATGCAAGCAGCAGTTGAAATTAAGCCCGTGTTCAGCTGCAGCAGGAAGATTTAAACACAAAGTGTAATATAGTCCCATTAAATGTTAGCTATAATTTAGTAGGCTGGAGTCGTGCTGGGCTAACAGGGCTGAAAAAGCTTTCTGCCTCTCTCTGCTCAGCTGATTTGTTTGGATTTTGATCTAATTCCTCTGAAAAAAGGCAAGCATTACTGATGCTGAATATCTACATTATTCGTGTGGAGCTGCATTGTAGCTAAAACACTCAACACTGCACTACTTAGAATTTTAACTTATTTTTCTTAAATAGAAGGCTTTAACCCTCAAGAAGACCCTGGAGTGATTTGATTGAAACTGTAGGCTTTTTATTGTCTTTTTCATTTGTATTTCACCCCTTTTCCACATGAAAAGGTTCTTGGTTATGATGATTACACATTGAATTTTTTTTTCTTTGCATAAAACCAACCACTTCATGGAACAAACACAAGTAAAAGATTTGAAAGGCAGCTTCAGGATTTAACCACACCAGTCTCATGGATTTGTGTGGCTAAACGTGTTGGTCATGCACTTGTATGTACTGTGGCATAATGTTATAAACGTTTGGTTTTTTTTTTTATTGTCCATCAGTTTGATCTAATAAAAGCATTTTCTCTCTCTGAAAATGTCACCCCTTTTTATAGCATTATGGTATAGGCACCTCAGTTACAGAAATAATGTTAACTGTGGTGCAAAGCCTGAAATCAGCTCCTTCTTCATCTTTCCCTTCTTGAGGCTGTTGACACAGGGAAACCAGCTTCTCTGCCTTTGCTTTAAGAAGCTCCTAAGCTGGTTATCTAGGGATAGTAACGCCTTTAAGCGTGTAGTTTAGAAAACAGGCCCAAATCCTGGCGATTGTACAAGTGCTGTACAAAAAAAATACTTAAAAAAAATCCCACAAAACTCAGGTGTTTCTTGAGCGTGCAAGTCCTCCAACCTTAAAGGGTTGTGCAGCCCTTCAGAGGGACCTCGATAGGCTGGAGTGATGGGCAGAGAAGAACCTGCTGAAATTCAACAAGGGCAAATGCAGGGTCCTGCACATGGGGAGGAACAATTGCACGTGGCAGCACAGGCTGGGGGCTGACCTGCTGGGAAGCATCTCTGCGAAGAACCCTGGTGTCCTGGTGCACAGCAAACTGTCCATGACCTAGCAGTGCCCTTGTGGCCAAGAAAGCCAGTGGAATCCTGGGACGTATTAGAAAGAGCAGCAGGTCAAAAGAGGTGATCCTGCCTCTCTACTCAGCCCTGGTAAGGGCACATTTGGGGTACTGTATGCACTACTGGGCTCCACGGTCCAAGAGAGATGTGAGGCTCTGGAGCAGGTCCAAAGGAGAGCTACTAAGCTGGTCAAGGGTCTGGAGAATCTCTCTAAGGAGGAAAGGCTGAGGGAGCAGAGCCTGTTGAGCCTTGAGAAGAGGTGACTGAGAGGGCACCTCATCAATGTCTATAAATGTCTGAAGGGAGGGTGTCAAGAGGATGGAGCCAGGCTCTTCTCAGTGGTGCTGAGCAATAGGACAAGAAGCAATGGGCAGAAACCGATGCACATAAAGTTCCACCTGAATGTGAGGAAGAACTTCTTTACTCTGTAAGTGACTATGCACTGGAAC
This sequence comes from Calyptomena viridis, assembly GCA_013390005.1. Classification (NCBI taxonomy): domain Eukaryota; kingdom Metazoa; phylum Chordata; class Aves; order Passeriformes; family Eurylaimidae; genus Calyptomena; species Calyptomena viridis. The sequence goes on from WEIV01012546.1 coordinate 8,816, forward strand.
AGGTTGTCCAGAGATGTTATGGAGTTTCCCTCACTGGAGATATTCCAGAACTGTATGGATGCAATCCTGTGCCATGTGCTCTAAGGTGACCCTGCTTGAGCAGAGTTTGGACCAGATGACCCACTGTGGACCCTTCCAGCTTGAACCATTCTGTGATTCTGTGAAGTTGTTTCTTTTATTCTTGTCCTCTAAACTGTGGCCCAAAATTGCTTGGTTGCAGTTCAGGACAGTGAACTGCAACTTCAAATTGTCCCTTCTTAGTCTGTTAGAAAATTAAGCATTAGCCAGGTAAAAATAATATCTCAGCAGTGATCTGGTCTTGGAGGTCTGTTCAAGTGAAGGAACATCTCCCATTCTGCCCCAGTGGAAGTTCTGTATTCTCCTCCTTCAGCTTTGGGTTTGCTGGTGTGAGAAGCTTTGTTCTAGAGGTGTACAAAATTATGCTAAGTAGTTATTTTTAATGGAGTCTTTTAAAATCTCTGAAAAATGCTAAATTAAGACAGATACATATTAACATTTTACATTTATCTTTGACATCTAGTGTTTGGTTACCTACTTGGTACATCAATAACTCACTTTGACGGAGTACATTAATATCCCAGCTGACTATCTACCATTAGGACCTCAGAGGAAGTTGCAATATTAAGAACTGCTAAACCCAGAAGATTCATAACTCTCCTGTTTTGTGTTTTTTGTTCTTAATTCTTCTGCTAGGTGCAAACCACAGAAAGAAAAAAGATTCACAAGGGACTTCAGGAAACTCTTGTGAGGAAACTTCTCACAAAGCAAAGACCAGCAGAAGCTTTAATCCTCCTGGTGCAAGAGTGAATCCCAAAACAGAGCTCCCTGTAAACAGGATAATTGACGTGGATGGAGTCAAACTGGAAGACTGTGGCACACGCTCCTGTGACGATTCTGAAGGAAACCTCAGCTTTGAAGGTTACATCTCTGAACTAAGATCTTGCCAAGGGAGAATGAGGACTGGAGTTTATAGGACATCTGACCTTCCATCTCTGATTGCTGTCAAGAGCGAGAAGAATAAGGCCACTGAGAATCAGTATAAAGCTACTTTTGTTTAAATCTCTGTTTTTAATTAAATGTTCTGGTATTTTTGCTTGGCATCAGCAGGAATGGAGATGTGCCTTAGAGACATGTTTCTGCAAGTTATAAGTGGTTTTCAATACCCACTTGCCAGACCGTCACTTCTGATACGAGTTAGAAGCTCTAGAATGAAAAAATAGTATTCCAATGAAAGTATCAAGCTATTTGGTTTTGTTCTTTTACTGTTTCAATATAATTTTCCCTGGGATGATTCCATTGCACAATGCAATTAAAATTATGATTTCCACTGCTACCCTTCTTGTCTTTATTCAAGATAAACTTACTTAAACTTCCTCTGTCCAAACTTTTTATTTAAAGTAATTTCAGTTTGATCTTCTAATGGTTTTCCCTTGTCTGCAGGATTCTTCATGTTTTAGATTTTTGAAATGTAAGTAAAATCAGTTACTCATGTAAAAAGATTAGGATTTTTTCTTAATATCTTCCTGTCTGTCTCATAATGTTTGGGAAGAGGTCCAAGTGGAATTAAGTCTTGCCTAATGCATTGCCTGGATATATGCAATAAAACCATTGTTATACAAGCAGTAAGAGGCAACCCCCCTGCCCCAAAACTGTGAATTTCCTGTGCTGGGAATAATAGCTGCTTTCGTAGCCAATACTGGTGATGTTTCCATACCAGAAATACATATCTAATTACATAGTGGTGTGAGGGTTGTCAGGTCCCTCCTCATCACTGCTCTCAGTGTCTTTTAGCTTTGGGGGAATGCAATTTTGTTACTGCACTTTCAATAAGTGGTTCAGTGCCTCTCATCGTTCATTTTAATTTCAGTTAATTTTCTAGTCTTGGGTGGAGTTTCGAGGAAGAAAAGATATTTCAGATTTCTGAACATGTTTTTGCCATCAACTCCTTTTCCTCCTTTACCATCTCTTCAGAGGAGGTTATGAGCCTGGACATGCAGAAGGGTACACAAAGAAATGAGAGCATTTGTTCATCATATTGAGTGAAGCTTATGGTGGTTCACTGGTTTGCAATTATTGTGAGACTTAAAAAGTCATGCTGCATAGCTCCTGAACTGCATCACAGTAATTATTGATTAACTTCTCTTACTTTGCTCCTAAAGTTTACCAAGAATCATGAATTTTCTGAATAGCTGAGAGTACTGGACAGTGTCACTTGGTTTCTTAAACACAAATCTGTAAGGTGAGAAAGAGGGTATGTTTGCTTTTGTAATTGTAAAGTAAGATTCCTAAAGCTTAAGCTTGATGCTTAAGCATTACATCAAGTACTCTACTGATATAAAAAGATAATACACCCATTAGCTTTAATACCTTAATTCTTTTCTACTGTAATTGATTTTGCTTTCAATATTGAGGAAAACCCTTGTTAACATTACGCTCAACTCAGTGTGGCCCTGAATTAAGATACATGTTGTTAAAACAGCTGGTATTTTTTAAATCTTTCAAAACTAAATCTTAAACTAATTTGAGAGTGGTGTAAAATCATGGTGGTGTAACAATATACTAGAGATTTAGGAAATACAGCAGGCAACTTGGCAAACCAGTCATAGCCCAATGATGTGGAAATATTTAAATATCTATGTATTTTTAAAGCCTTTTTTGTTGTTATTGTTGTTGGGGAAGGTTTTTTTGGTAGTATTTTGCTAATAATTGCCCATGAGAAGATATTTCTTTGCACAGATAAATGGCCACACTTTTTTTCCTATCTTCTGGAAAATTAATAGCTTTGTTCTAATCAAGACTAACACTACAGCAGTCAAACTTCAGAGAAGTCCTTTGATATGCTGTAATATGCTTTGCATTGTTTTTTTTCATTTTGTAAAATAAAATTCTAATATTACATGGGTAAAACCTTGAAATTCAAATACAATCATTACAGTCTTTATTGATCTCTGATCAGTATTTTAGATGAAACAAAGTGGCTCATCTTACATTGTGCAAGTGCTCTTGAGTGACTGGTAGTGAGCAATATAGAATTCTACTGGAAAAAGAGAGCTGAGGGGAGATGCAATAACAGCTGAAAAACCTTGAAAAGGGTGCCATGGAAAGGGTGGATAGGGATGACTTTCACACTCTTTTCTAATGCAAAGATTAGTGGCCATCAGATGAAGCTAAAAGAAGCCAGGTATAAATCACAGAGCTGTTTCTTTACCTTCTCTTGTTTTCTATCACTGAGCTGCTTTGTACACACAAAAAAAAAGCAAACAAAAATGCTGTAAGTTCTGAGTGCAACAAACTAGATTTGACTGTATCAAGGATTCAAAGAGAATTTGACAGCATAGGAGTCAAGCTGCATGCAGGAAAATTAAGGATGTGAAAGGACAGGGTTTTCTTTAACATAGAGAAAAATCTTGGCTTAATGCCTGGAAATTCTGTAAACAAAGGGACATGAGAAAAGCTGTTGCTCCTCACGCCACACTGTCATGCCAGTTATTGGCAGATTGCTTAAAAGAATGGCTTCTTATCTAGGACTAATGGAAATAAATTCCTTAGACTTAGAAATAATTAATAATATTAGCTTTCCTATTCAATATCTGGCAGAATATAAAAGTAAATGTGCTGGAATCAGGAGTTAATAAAAAGGAATGTGAACAGCCTGTCTCTGGCTGATGGTTTCCAATATTTTACTAAGGATGTGGTCTATTTTTTAATTATTGTGTGACTTCAACATTGTAATATGATTTTAAGGTGCCTCCTCATACTGTGATTTCCACTACTAATCAAATCTTCTTGCAATTAAAAATGAGCCTAATTGAAGCCCTGCTTGTTATTTTGATCCTTTATCTTGCTGGCTAGTTCCTAATGCTGATCAGGTTTTATGTGGCTTTATTTCTCTTTTACTTTTCCCAGTTTTTCCCTCTTGAAACTCCACTTCTGCAGAGTTACTCTTTATGTCTTTCTAATCCCTTGATGATAAATAGAGGGGAATTCAGTCATTCCATCCTCTTATATGAAAGAGGTAGATCCACTGACTTGTATCACTACTCAAACCAGAAACTGTAACAAGCAGTCATATAAAAAACCTACCCCAACATTCAGAAAATCCCACAGCATTCTAAATCTTATTTAATATAACAGTTGTCTTATATTTCACTTGTCGTGGTATCTGATTTTCAATTGTGCTGGTTTCAGCCTTGTCAGCTCCACAAGTTGCAGTTTTGTTGTGTTTTAGTTTTAACAGCTTTGTGAAGAATAGAAAATATACATATAGGCAAACTTGCAATGAGACTTCCCCTGTAGGGTTGCTGTAGCTGTGTGCCTTTGTCAACTAACTTGTGATATAATACACAAGCAAAATAAACTGCTGTGCACTTTAGCTCTGGGGGACTGTATAACAGAGAACAAATGGGTTGTGAAGACACATAAATAGGCTTTGCAAAGAGTCTTTGCAAGAGTTTTACTGCTCCCTGGGAAGGAGCCAATACCTGGCTGTACTGTGTCCTTTCTCATGCCCCTTAAAATTTTCTGGAGGCTATTTAACATCATTCAAGGATGCTGGGTCCTTCAGGCACTACTCTGCCTAAAAGTTTTGGCTTTTTTTGCCTTTGCTGTAGCACACATTGCTTTATTCCTGCTTCTCTTCTGATGCTGGCATTTACTGTTCTTAACCAAAGACTTCTAAAAGATATGGCTCAGCCAGTAGTCTGCTTGTCTTGCTGTAGCAGAGATAACCAGGACTTACGAGCATATTTTGATTTTTTTGGAAGTAGCTTGATTTTCACCTCAAAACTGAAATCCTTGCCAATAGTTGTTTCTCAGTAGCAGTGCTGCTGCTCATCCCAGACCTCTCCAACACAGAATCGATAGCAAATACTGTCATTTAAAATGGTCTCTCCTAAGGCACTTGGTAGCTGGGAGACTGGGTGAGTGTGTGGTAGTGTGATGCCAACACCTGGAGGCATCTTGTCACAGTTTCTCTAAGATTTTGAAAAGTTTCCAAAGACTCAGTTAGACAAAGGCCCAATGGCAAGTCCTTACTGGGGGGGGTGTGAGAAGCCAAAACCGTTGCAGGTCTGAGGCGCTCCTCAATCCCAACTGCATCTCATTGACTTGGCTTTAGAAAAGACCATATTTTCTTCATGAGCAGGCAGATTTCCAAGCTTTGTGGGATTGTAGCAAACCTGTGTGACAATAGTGTTGCTCTGTGGATAGTGTGGGCGTTTGCCCTGCAGCAAAAGCAAGTGGCACATCCAAGCACTTCTCTCTGTGCTCTTGGAACAGCATCCCAAGCTGAGCATTGTGGGATACTGAACAACCGTGAGGTTTGTGAACCCTAATACAATGCCAATTAAAACAGAAGAAAAGCTTTCGTTGATCTTACTGAAATATTTCCTTTCTGTAGACCAACTGTCACTTTTAGCTGAGTTACTCCAGTCTGCTGAGAAGTGCTGGATGATCAGGTGTCTGCAAATCTTGCCTGCATTACTCAAAATGTTAGCAAATCCAAGATTTGCACATGAACCAACATGCTTTCTCAATTGTTTGTGTGAAAGATAAGCAAATTGTTTGTACTTTTTTGTTCCAATTGATCATTCTGTTGTACAGTCTAAAATGCTGATGTACAGAATTTGATTTGTATTCTTGTTTTATTTGTGGTTTTGTCTTTAAATGTCTATATGATCACTTTCTAATATGAAAATGCACATTGGTTTTATTTCTCATGCCTCGTCTCCCCAAAGTATTAAGAAATCCTGTACTGCACAATAATGTTTATGGAATCTTAAGTGTGTCAAACTCATTAAAAATGTTAATTTGATATGTAGTAAGTAAATAATTTATATCACTGGAACTGATAATATTTCATTGATATCTAATTTCAATATAGGGAAAAGATGTGAAAAAGGTTTTTTCAGTTATTCTGGGACTTGCTGCCATTTGGACATCATGGTTTAAATGGAAGTATGAGACAACATGAAACTCGCCTGCATTTTATTAGATTCTGCAAAGATAACTTCTTAAACCTAGCTTACATAAAGAAATTCCTTTAAAAGATGATTATTAAGAATTTCTGCCAAATATTTATATACCTTAAAAATAGCTCATCCTCAGGAATTTAATAATGGTAGAGTATGTTTTTAGCCTTTAATTAATTCCTTTTGCTTAATTCTAGCAACATGAAAGGATTGCAAGCATGAATAGCTGAATGTTTTCCAGGTACAGTGTAATCCTTCTCTGGCTTCTCTTCTGCATAGTCGTGGTGGGTTGTCTAACTCTGTGTGGTGGTCTGAGGGGATCAATGCATTGGAACTGCTCTGCCCTTGCAGCAAGCACTGCTAAAATATACAGATGTTTTATCTACCAGAGAGCAAGAGTGGAGAAAACTGAGAGGCAACAGGGGTTCAGTGTCTGTGTACATTAACCTGTGTCAGTGACTCAATGGTCCTTCAGTGGTTCCCTTCTTATCCACATTCCTCTTTGTGCTTTGATTTATCTGTGCCAGCACATGAGAGTAGGAATAGTAGGAATATTTCCTACAATAGTAGGAAATGATGACTGATGGGAATGGGATGAAACCTGTCTTCCAAGTCCATGACAACACTATATTGCTGCCTATGATAATCTCATCCCAGTTTCCAGTGATAATGCTGAATCTTACCCCTGCAAGTACACAGACCTGCAAAGCCACTAAAGTATTTCTAAGTGCCCATAGACTGCAGCAAGTGCCAAGGTGAGTGCTATAAGGACCACTTACCCACCTCAGTGTAGAAAGCCTTGGAGTCCAAATTTGGAAGTATATTCTTAAATACCTTGTGTCTGCTTTGCCAGGGAGTGCCAATCTGTACCTCATTTACATTCTCTGCCCACTAAGATCTGCTTACAATCTCAAAATAATATATAACTCAGTTATTTTGCAGATTCATACCTCAATTATAGAGCAGACTGATAAACGAAAGGTCAGCTAGAAGTTCATCTGATTAAAGCTAATCTTATTGGAGTAGCAAATTCTTAGACCAGGGCACAAAAATGAAACTAATGCCTCTCCTCATTTCTGCAAGAGGTAACTGATGTCTTTCTTAACGCTTTGAGTCATTTTTGGTGAAGATGAAAGCACGTGATGAGGAGAAACTACCCTTTAATTACTATTCTCCCTCATTTATAGACTTCCACATGCATCCTTTTCAGTAGCACTTTGACAGTATTTACCAATACATCAAAAACATGACCTTCATCAACAACAACAGCTACATAACCTCAGCCTCTTCCATGATTTTAAAATTTCCAGAGCTAGCACTCTGGCCAGGATGAAGCAATGCCTGGCTGAGATCAGCCCTCTGTATGCAGAGCAGTTAGCTGAAACTTGGTTGCAGCTGGGAGATAATCCGTGATGGTGGGCACATATCTCTGATCTTGCTCATTTGAGTGCTGACTGTAGTGTGCATGTGTGTATTAGAAAATCCAGAGCAACACATGCTGCATCTTCATTCCCTGGTGAGAGAGTGAAGGCAGTCAGATGTTCATCTCCTGTGGGAAGGTGCTGGATGGTGAACCTCCATTGGTCTTGCAGTGCCTCCATCTCCTGGAGCTGGTTCTCCCATTGCATCTTGCCTGTTTGTTTTATGGTCCTGTGGGAAAGGAACTGCTACAGAGGTATGAGGTTCTGCTGCCTTTCATTGCAATGACACCAGCTTATGCAACTGAAGCACCCACTCTGTCATGTCATAAGGTGTCATTTTCCTTGCTAGACAGCTCTGTAGTCAACAGGATTTGGCCTCTTGTGAGAAAAAGAAAGTCCAGTTTAGTTCAAAAAAGATTTAGCAGAACTGATCTGAGTGTTGTCATTTTTCTTTTAGGAGAATCCAGTTGGGATCTTGCCTAACTTTAGGTGTCTACTGAAGTTGCCTTTGTGTTCTAAACATGGGTGTTACTTTGTGTATGTGTTAGGGATATAACTAATACTGTCTGTGGATATAAAGAATTGTTTGTTTACTGCTGTCCATGGCTATAAAGAATTTAATCCTTGAGTTGAAATATACTTTTGGACAGGTGACTTATACCTTAAATTTAAGTCTTCTGTGTTTTCAAGGCCTCCATTGCTTATACTGGGAGCCTTGATACCTACCTCTGATGTAAATACATATGCAGGAGGCCCCTGAAGCTAGGTGGGGTGACTCTGATCTCCCAGTTCCTCCTGATCTGTGAACAATGTAAGTCAGTGACAGCTCAGATTGTTTCTGCAGCAATTACACAGAGCAACAATTTCATTTCTTCAGCAATTACAAGGAGTGGCATTGGAGGTACAGGAAAATGGGGGGGAAAAAAAAGAGAGAGAAGGGAATACAGCAGGGATATTAACCATGCTGTGAAATCTTCAGCCTAAGCCTGTTCCAGAGGCCAGTGATGAGGTAGCGAGTGCTACACAATCACTTCTGAAGTCACAATTTGTGCAGTGGGAGGAGGGACCTCAGGTTCTTTCTGGGACATCTCTGCCTGCCTTACCTTTAGGGGGGCAGGAAAAATGGCCTTGGAGTTTTGTCAGGGACTGAATCCCAGTGGATTTGGTGAAAAAATTGTGCAGCAGTCTGCAACAGGGTGAGACTATGGACAGACCAGAGTAGAGGGAGATAACAGAGCAAGGTTCATTTGACTTTTGTATGCAGCAGGAGGGAAGCCCTGGTGAAGGACACTGTGTCCCTTCTTGCAGGAGACAGTGTTATCTCTCTGCCTACCTGTTATATTACCAGATGTCCCAAATGTACCCCAGGGCATGATATTGAGGTCCAAGGGTCCCTCTCCTGCATAGGAACAAGAGCTTGGCCGCAGGGAGACTGAGGAATCCCTTACCATTTTGCCACTAGATTTGAGATGCAAAAGCCCCAGCAACAGCCTAGGCAAATACTGTGCTAGATCAACAGATGGATAAATCAAGTTTGAGTATCCTTATGGTGATATTGCAAAATGTAGTGTCCAGAAGAGAGTTGTGGCCCTGGCAGCTGCCTCAGTGACCCTGAGGGACAGGAGCACTGCCTGCACAGGAGGGCAGGTTTAGCAGAGGGCACCTCTTTGGCTTCCCCTGGTCACCATGGCCAAAGACTGATCAGCTGCTGTCAGTTGGCTCCTCAGCTCTTGGCATATGAATTACTTGCAGAGCAGAAAGTGAATGTTTAATAAGACATCTGGTTTCCAGCCATAAATGCATATATAAATATATATATGAAAAAAATACAGAAAATGTAGATCCATACATAGGTATACAGGTTTCTGTACAGGACATTATTAGGCCTGCAATCAGAATAATTGGAGCATTATTTGCGAACTCTGCTCTCCACTCTTACTGTAGGAAATCATCCCAAAGTTGAGGCAGGCTGTGGGTCTGGCATCCTTCCCATGGGGCTGTCTCTTCCTTGTTAGTGCTCTTTCCCCTTTCAAAGGAAAGACTTCAGCTGCCTTCAGCTTCAGAAGTGGAGCCACCTTCCCTCACACATGCCTGACTTATAGACCATTTTAAACTATGCCATGGGGGCGTCTAATATGCTAATGAAGAAGTGGGTGGAATAGCAGGAATCTGAGCACAGCTAAAAATGTACGTGCCTAACAATTGCAAATCAGCCTGAGCTGAAGTTACCTAAATGTGTTGGCATCGGTAGAAGGTGGGTGCCTCCACACCTCTTCTTGTCAGTTTTCAGTGAGTACATAGCTAAAAAAACCCCATACGCCTCTGTATATGGGCCTACTGTTTCAGCCAGGGTTATCGGCAAAGATTTACACCAAAGTCCTTGAAAAATACAGTTACCTACTTTCCACTCTTATTCATACAGTAGGAGTAACAGTCTCTCCATGCAAACACATCCTAGACTGGTTGCAGGCATAGTATTTTAGATATATCATGACATCTGGGTGTATGAAGAGAACTAAGTGTTATCATGAAATGGACTTGTAAAAGCTTGGTTAGATCCATGTCTAGGATGTGTAAATTAAGATTCTACATATTGTGACTTGTAGCAGAGCTTTAAATCACTCACAGATTAGTGTGATTCAGAGTATAAATGTACAGGTTGGTTTTGTTTCTGCAGCTTAAGCCCAGATCCTCCATTGCTGCTTTTATATGATTTGTTTTTTCAGAGCAGAACTAAAGTTTTCTGGAGGCATCAAAAATACCCATTCATAACCACAGCTGAAGGTAAAGGCTTTAAAAATAGGTACCTGCAATATATACCTGCATCTGCAGTGGGTGTATTTAGCTAAAAATGAGATTTCACAGAGAAGTACACATGAAGTCATTACAAAACCAGTGTACAACAAAGGTGGTCAATTGAAAAGACAGAAATCACCATCAGGATTTTGTTTACCACATCCTGCTAAGGCCAAGCCATCCATGCCAATGGGACCACTTGTACAGGACATCATACTCACAGAGTGCAGCCTGACCAGTGTGTTGCATCTTTGGGAAATGTTAGCAGGAAAGACTGTCATGTGAAAGGCTGAAGCAGAGTTACAGACACAGGGAAAGTATAAAAAAATGGGGAGAAGCTTCCTAGGAGTGCTGGAAGCAGAAGAGGCGATGGCTTGGATTGTTGCTAGTGCTGCAAGGTTGTGGCTTCTGAGTGCTGAGCTGTGCATGGTCCTTTGCCTGCTCCTGTGGGACGCGGGCAATGAGGACGGGCTGTGCAGCTGTGGACTGGGGGAGGGAGGCAAATACAACTCCCTCTGACCGGAGAGGGACTTTCAGCTGAAGGTTAGTATAACTGAATGCAGACCCAGTAGTGTAGGAAGATAAGCTGCTAGTGGAGAGCAAGACCAAAGAGACCATGTCTGAGGGGCAGCAGTGACATAAGAGGGTAGAAGTGTCATATGTTTAACCTGCCAAGGCCAACTGGAAGAACTATGTGGAGAAAATCCAGGAGCAGATCTATCTCCATGGGGAGATGTGATGATAGAGTGAAGGTTCTGCAGAGCTGCCGAAGGAGGGCTCCAAGCCCTGCAGAAGGCAGCAGCAAGAGGAAGACCCAATAACACCATGAGACTCTCTTGTGCATGGAGGGATGGCATTCCCTCTGCTGCTGTGCACTGCGAGGCATTGGAGGCTGCTGGCAAGGTTGTGGGCCACGAAGGGACAGCCAACATTTCAGAGGGGATGAGGGTGATGAGTGAGTGAGATGAAAAAAAAAATGACATGATACATCTGAGAACACTGTCAGTCCCTGGCGAGAAGAGAAAGGAAATTGGTACAGAAAACCCCAGAGCTGTGAGCTTGTGGGTGAGGAAATCCAGGAGAGCTGCTAGAGGTGCTGGGGGAGCGTGGGAGGTGAGAGGAGGGAGGAGGAGTAAACATTTGGATGAAGGCATATCTTTGTGTCCCAGGATTATCTACTAAGTGCTGCAGCGCCAAATCCATGTTCACTGGGTCCCAGCTGCTCAGCAACCAGCCTCCTGCAGCTGTGCTTTTACCAGCCTTGCTGGCTCGAGAAGGGGAGAGGGTGGTTTGTAAAAGGGTTTGTTTGCTCTGTTACGGTGTGGCAGAGATTATGCACAGTTTGGGAACTGCGGATATTAACAGCAAAGTCTGGTGCAGGAGAGGATGGACAAGGATTCCAGTTCCCTCTAAAAGCCAAAACCATGTCAATTTTTTCCCCTGAGATTTCTGAAGTTCCCAGGGAAAGGAGGGGGTGACACCCCGAGGTGTTTGCGATTGCAGTGTAGCTGAGTGTTGCACCTTCAAGGCCCGTGTGAATAACTCAATTTTTCAGTTTGATTTGAGCCAAAACTTTTCATTTATTCTTACTGAAATAAGCAAACAAGCAAAATTATTTCAGTTTTCTTTCTTTCCTTTAGCAAAAGGAATGCAATGGCTTTTCTCAAGTCACCACTCCAGAAGATGTAAGAAGAGGTGGAGGCTCACTTCTTGCCCACTGGTGAAAATGCTTGTTTTGGACATGAGTGACAAGACTGAGGTTGCATCATTTACTGAGACAGGCGTGACCTGTGCTCTCCTGTGTGCTATACTTTTGGCCCATGAGTGTTAGCCTCAGTTCTGGTGGTCAGGATATTCATTAAGTAACAGGACCAGTTGAGTTTTGGAAATGGCTCTTGAGAGGAGAATGATTTCAAGCAACCGAGAGGAAGGCAATCCCATCCAACAGTGACAACAAGATTGGTAGTGTGGTTTGCAGGTCTCCCAGAGGAAAAAAAGAAGAGAGTTGGGAGGGTTTGTACATCAGTCTATGTCAGCATTGTGTCCCTTGCTAGTACACCAGGAACAGAATTGCCACACGATTGCTTGCATCCTATCCATTCCTGAAGGATAAATCAAAAGTCGTATTTTTAATGCCATAAATATTTCTAATTAATTCCTGTTCACATGCATTCATCAGGTTGTATAAAGATCTTGAACACAGCACACCTGCAGAGACTTCAGATCTTGCACTTGTTCTTTGTTCCAGAAATGCTGCTGCAACTGTCTCCTTATCCAGGAAGCTGGATCTTGGCTTTGTAGCAATAATGTCAACTAAAGCTGTGAAATCAGATTATCTAGGAGGCAACACTACCCTGTTAGTTGGAGTTACCTTGTTACTATGAAAAAACTTAGAAATTTGCAAAAATGCTGGGGAAATCAGTAATTAGAAAATTTTATAATTTTTCTTCAACTCTGCAGTACCTGAGTGGAAGTTTTCTCAGAAACATTTGCAATGGTCAGAAAACAATGTAAAAATGGAGCATAAGTGAACTTGCAGTCATGGGACAGACCTCTTGCATTCTTCTTGGTAGCTGGTACATAGAAATGAATGCAAAGAGATGTGTGTGTGTTTAGACTTGTCTTTTCCACTTATGTCTAGACAACTAATTGATGGCCCCCCCCCCCAATTTTATTATTTTATATTGATGGCCGACTCAGTTAATTTAGTTTTTGTTGATATTTAATGACTAAGGTTGGTTGTTAATATTATTTCATTATTACTAAGTGGTTCAGAGTCTGAGCTCAGTCTGGGTTTTTTTAATTATTGTTAAATTTAAAGGAATAAAAAACATTGCAATGTGGGAAGTCAGGAAAAGGCAAAGGTATGAGGCAGCATAGATTGCTTGCAGCAAGATTTCTCTCTCTTTCTCCTTGTTTATTGTGTATTTATTTGCCTTTTCTTTTTCCCATCATGTCAGTATAAAGGAGAAAGTGATTGCTTAAACTAAGGGATTTTAGCCTTTGATACAGAAAGATTACAGCCTGCAAACATGACAAAGACCTTCTGGTCTTATTTTGAAACCTTTGTCTCTAGTGGTAGCGGAATCAGGCTCCAAATGCATTTGGATTACACAGGAAATGTTCAACATTATGTGCAGCAAAATTAAGAATCAGAATTTGCCTTTGTTTAAAAGAAAAATGGAATTTTCTTTGAAAACAAGAACCAGGCTCTAGTTTCAGTTTCACTGGTGGGATCTGTTGCAATGCAGGCTCCAGGCCTTAGAACTGCCAAATATTCTGTCACTGAAAAGCCAGGTCTTTCCTTCAGCTCCAGTGTCCAGATTTTCTCTCTCTTAAATGCATGTGCATGTATACACATATTTATTTGGTGTTTTATAGAACCTCATTTGAAATGGGCTCTTGATGAAGTGTAAAATCTAATGTCAGGGAGTTTATCTTGAATTCCATATAGATTGTTTCCATATCTTCATTGTTTTTCTTGCTGTTGTTATGGTATGAGCTCCATACACACCTGACTCTTATTTCTCTTTATAGAAAGTTTCTGTCACTACACTGGAAATAGTGAGTCACAGATGAATTGACTTGAGAAGGTTATGAGGAGCAGCTCTGGAGGCTCGTGAGCCTGACCCAAGGGACAATGGTTTTGGCACAGTGCTCTGGGTCTCACAGGCTGCAGTGATACAAACCAAAACATCATCTCCTCCCTACAGTGGAAGACATTTCACTCATGGCAGGCATCCCCAGAGTTCTTAACAACATGTAATCTGGTGATATTGGAACACGAGAGTGGGTACCTCTCTACCTCTGAGGTCATTCCCAGCTCACACGGGCTCGTGCTGCTGGATGGCTTTATCTGGAATGGCATAAAACTGGACCAGTATAGGGGATTCACGCATCTCTGCTTTCTTTCCACAGGTTTGTTCCCCAACTGTCTCTCCATGCTCATTTCTTGTGCTGCTCATGGCCACAAGCTTCATATGTGACGTACATCTGCAGCCAAGATCATACTCCTCACACATCTCCCAAGTGCCCAAAGCCCTGTGAAGTTTATAAGAATTCACTATCCAAATAGAATCTTCAGGTTTATGAGTAGTTTCTTGCCAATTAGATACAATGTTTCTCAAAAAGAAAAAAGGATGCGGCATACGTCATTTTTACTGATTTTATGAAAAACCTGAAGAAGGCAGGCAGAGATTCTTCTGGTTAAGAATAGCTGAAAGAGTCACTGATCATTTAACATAATTTACCAAAAAACCACACCTCAAATTCTGCCTTTTCACTGTGGCTGTAAGACCTGTTCAGACACCTCTCTGCTGAACCAAGGCAGGCAGCATACCTGTAGCAGTTAGGGCTTTTAATGATTCAGATCTGTCTGAACCCTGAAATCGCTGTTTGGTCATTATTTAAACCTTACTCAGGGCTAATTCCCATTTTATGGTGGTGCTTCTCTGGCAGCTGTTGCAACTCCTGGCTTTGATGTCTTTTCTTTTTGCTTTGTGCCAGCACCATCCTATCAGCTGAAGTGACTCCTGGTGTTGGTGCTTCTTTTTGCATATATTAAGGAATCAGTTTGAGGTAAAAGCTTAGAGTTGTGACTACCCACAAAGACACTCTGCAGCTCTCGATGTAGATCAGTGCCTACAAACTACAACAACTGGGAGTAGACACACAGACACAGAATGCATTCTTGCTTTTCTTCTCTGTTATGGAATGGAAAAATGCTTTCCTACAACCTGCCTTGGTCACCATAGAAACACAGTGTTTCTGGTCCTGGAGGTGGATGATTTTCATTCTGGAAATGGGTGGAAGAGGGTATTTCCGTAGCCTTAAAGAAGTATCTTCCTCCTCTCCTTGCTCCCCTGCTCCTCCCTTTCTGCAGAACTTTTGGGAACTCATAGCAGCTAATGGCATTTTTTTTTTCTTTGCATAACTTCGGTAGCCTAATGGTAAGTAGATGTCTACAAGTACAGGCATTACTAATTTGAAGCCTGATGACCAAAATCAAGAATGAGGGTAGGAAGTGGAAATCTAGGTCCCAGTTTTGCCAGGTGTCCCTAGGCAGATCAGATTGTCTGTACATCCCATTTCCATGTTTGTAATGAGTGAAAATAAGACAGATCAGTTCCACAAGTCTATTCTGAATCTTTATTTACATCAAATCTCCCAGCAACAAGCAATGCATAGAGACTAAGATTTTTTTTCTGCTTGTTTGATCTTTGTTGGATTTTGGGAAGAAAATTCCAGATTTGCCTCGTTCCTATTGTTCCGAGTCTTGCTCACAGCAGGAAAGTTTAACCCATAAACCTACATAACCCTAGTTGTACTAACAGGAGCTATTACTGTAATGAAAGCCACAGCAGTGTGATAGCACAGCCAGTGGAAATTCTTTCCAACATGATAAACCACCATACTGCCATGGTCTTGTTGGGTCAAAAAAATTAAAAATAATCATAACCCTTCCATAGCTGTGCTGGTAAAACTTCAAAGAGTAGCACACAACTTAAGCAAGGACTATGGTATTCTTTCTGTTGTCATGGCTCTGGGGATTTTGGGTGTGAAGAGGTGTGGTCCCTGATTGAAAGGACATAGCTGGCAAAAGCCTCAAGCACAGACACAGTTGTACCAGCCAAACCTGTGGATTTTGGTTGTGGGGCAAGGTGGGGCTGAAAGAGACTCCACTGGTGAAATCTCAGTTTTAGCAATACCCTCTGCATCCCTGTTAGAAATGCTTTTGCAGTGCAGCTATCTCAGACAGGCTGTTATGAGAAGGAGATGGCTTTGCTCAGATGGTGGCAGAAGGGAGCTTTTTGGTACAAAAAAAGGGTTTTCAGAGTAATGTCTATTTTCTTTGTTTTTAACTTTCCCAATCTGTTGCTGGAAGGCTGCTGTTGCAAATCATGGCTGGGCAGGTAACCATCTGTTAATGAGTAATCCTTGTGTCTGATATTGGCATTGATCTGGTCCATATTTTGCAATGTAATGCCATCTCTTGAGTGGGCTTGTTTGGAGCTCCTTGTTATTGACATACTATGCTTTTAATTAGCTCCTGAAGAGAAAGAGGGGGGGAACATCTGGATGACAAATCATCTCTGGTTGCAAGCAACATTGGATCAGCTCCTCCGGAGGTGCTCTTCAATGCTTGCTGATTACTCCAGGGATCATCTCCAAGGGTCACAGGCATTTCATAAACTCTTAACTCTCTGTGGGTTAGGGAGAGTCATTCCCTACATGGCATTCCCTTCCACCCGCAAAGACATTAATGATTAACAGCGATAACAGCTCTGCTTACTTAGAAAACTAAAATACCCCAAAGTCAAGTGAATCTCAGTCCCTTATGAAGGCTCGTTGCTGATTCACCCTTCTGCTTCAGCCCAGCCCTGGAATTTTCCTTCTACCAGGCAAAATCTTAATGAGAGGAAAGCAAAGATGAAAGTCTATGCTCCTTTCACTGTTGTCTTGGCTCTGACTTTGAGCAGTGACTGTGCAAAGATGGTAAGTCTAATTCTTCTGTTCTGAAGTGGTGGATCAGCTATGTGCTGCCTGGCAAGACTATGTTGCTTTGGCTTTGGATAAGTGAAGCCACCAAACAGACCGAGAGGATGAGAGCTTCAAATGGAAAACAAAATGGATTTGCTAGATGAAGGCTGACAGCAATGCTGACTCAATGGGGGGCCTGTGGGGTAGCTGGTACTCTACGTTTCTGTGTTTAAAGCAACTGCTTACATCCATACCCTGCTAGGAAAGAGGAATGGGAGGGAAGGAAAGACCACAAAAATTGAAATACTTTGAAAATACGTCTCAGAAATGTGTTAACACAAACAGGTACCTGCAGTAGCATGGTAGGAGAGTTCTCCCTGCCAGACCTTAGTGCTGTATGGTAACTGAACAGGCCAGCCTAGCTAGCTATCTTGTTCTTTTCAGACATTTCCCTATTTTCATGTCATACCCCTCCGTGGTTTTTCATTACATGCTTTGTATCTTTTTGGGGATATGTCTGCCAGGTGCCTGAAGCACTGCTGAGCATGGCCATGATGGTTTGACTTTGCTAGTTTGCTGAAAACCCGCCACAGCCTGGCATCCACCATGCACTAGCAGGGCAGCTAACAGCCTGGACCCTCTGCAGCATAGCCTTATCATCAGCCTTATTCCACTAACTAGGTTAGAACTAGCTCAGATAGACTTAAAGGATGCTCTAATCCTAACAATCCTAGAGAATTACAAAAGTATCTCCTCAGATGTTACATGTGGGAGCAGCCAGGAATATTCATGGTGCCAAGGAAAAGAACATCCCTGGTTGAAGCTGTTGCAGATTGCTCAGTGCTGGCAGAGTCAGCACAGAGTGCAAAAACTGTTTTCTTTCCACAAAATTATTCAAGCCCTTCCTATATATCAGCAACAGCTTTTTCTTAACCCTCATTTGTTATGTCCCCTGTCCATTTCTATGTTCATGATGTGCTTCTTCTTTGACTGCTTTTTTTATATTTTTATTTTGCTAGAGTTCAGTTGCCAGCACTGCCAACCGTCAGTGGCAGGGGCACTGTATGTGTATTATGATTTTTGTTATTTCCTATGGCTTAAAATCAGCTCAGCCTAGTGCTCCTTGCTTGCTGATCGACAAACCCAAACACAGAGGTTGCTTTTGTAACTAATGCCCTGGGGGATACAGCAAAACTGCAGGAAAAGTCAAATGCTGGGATATTATTTGTAACTGTGAACTGGCCCAGAATCCATGTATGCTTCCTGCTGAGAAAAAACAGGAGATGTGTCCCTTGGCAGTGGAAATACATAATGGAGCAGAGCTTTGGCCTTTGTTGTGTTGTGCTGTGTTTTCCTGGTTTAACAGAGACCTTTCATGAGGCAACATTTTTCTACTCTCTTTCACCAGACTGTGTCCTCCCAAAAATCACGTGCAAATAATGAGATCTTCCTGGAAGCATTGGGAGAAACACAATTTCAGGACATCCTGGAAAATACATTTGTCCCAATAAGATGGTTTCCAGAGTCAATTTTTGTTTCCAATCTACATTCTCTTTTTCTCTTTGTAGCACTACAAATCTGGGGCAGGAAGAGGCTCAAAACATGGGTTCACTCGCCCACAAGGTACAAAGTCAAATCCAATAGGTTTCATGACAGTAAGAGTGATCTGCCTGTGTGTATGTATGCTGTGCAAGTCAGTAGAAAGCCTGTCTTTGTTTCAACATGAATAAGGATTATGGAATGGTTATGCCAATATTCATTTCTGTGTAAAGGGGAATTTGGGATTAGCTCAGGAAATTATCTCAGGTAATTTTCCTTCAGGTGAGGATTAATGGGAAAGTGCTGATGGGATTTTAGTTTGTCTGAGCTGGTGTGGCTTTGTATTCACTTATAACATGGTGTGGCTGGAGATATACAACTCCCTTTACTTTAATCAGGGCTGTGTCTGCCCTGTGACTTTAAAGCACATAAACTTTTTCTATGTACAGGTTCAATTTCTACCACAGCCCTTGATCTCTCTGTGGAAGAAGGGTTTGAACCCCATACAGTTTGCTGAGTTGCATTTATTCTGATGATACCCAACAATCAGACATCCTGGCTGTGTGCAGGCATTGCAGACTTCCATTTTTAAAACTTCTATAATCCTGTGCTTTTGCTAATAAAGATTTCATGAATCTGGTCATTAGTGGCATCTTTATAGCTTGCAAAAGTCTTCAATAGCCTTTGGAATGCAATTCTTTTGAATGGGGATGTATTTCCTCAATTCTCCTAACTGCTTATATAATGAGAGGTATCAGACAGAGAAGGTTGATATCTGAACATTTTCTGAATTAGTTCAGACAATGAAAAATAGGATCAACAAGGGGATGGCAGAGGGGCTGGCATTGGCTATTTCACATTGACAGAGAAGGGGACAGTTAGGGCAGATACAGTGACCATAATTCAAACTGTTAAGGAAGGGTTTGGGCCAAAAGGATGGGTTATTTTTTCTGTAATGCTAACAACTGATCTTGGAAGCTTGTTGAGATGATGAGTCTGGACTTGTGAGGGTTAACAGATATCGTGAGGGCATGCAGGACCCCCAGCCATCATGGAAGGGGCAAGCTCAGGACAAGGAGTGGTTGTACATTGTCTCTGAGAAACAGAAATGCGTTGTGTTGTCAGTTTGGTTGTACACCCCATTTCTCTTCTGTGGCAGTGGTTGGCATCTCATTCAAGCTTCAGGTTTTCAAAACTGATTGCTTTTAGTTTAATGGTTAAATAAGCTCTGACAGTTTTTCATTGTATTTTTTATCTTGAGCTTCTCTCATTCTCAAGACTTTTCTTGAAGGATTTTTTTCTGATAGACTCCCACTAGACTTTCTTAGACTCCCACCAGCCTTCCTTAGACTGCCATCCCTGACGTGGTGAATGTAAAACTTGCCCTTTTTAGACACTGGTCCCATCAGTTTCTCCCCACTTGTAAGGAATCTGCTTATTCCAAAGGGAGGGTGGTATGATCAAAACTATCTGTCTACCCACAACATTTAAAACCACCTTCTTCCTGACTGTTTCTATTTCAGTTTGTACTGTCTGGTTCCTTAATTATTTTAAAAAGATGTTACAATGTGATATGGAGCCTGAAAGGATATAACTTCAGAAATTATTTTAATATGCAATTACAATACTACATAATTAGAAATTATAATTGCAATTAATGAATATAATTGGCATTTACTGTACCAGAAATTGCAATACATTTTGAACCGAAATGATCTGAGATCTTTATTCTGCTGCGGAATCCATTAATCTTTGTCGATTCCATCATTATTTAGGATTTTAAGCTCCATCTTATGAACTAGATGTTGCAGACACACAGAGTCCAAAGTACAGCTGAAAATAGATATCTATCTTCGTAATTTCATATAGGAGTGTATAATATATATACCTGTGGGTTAGTGTTCAGCTGCATGATGAGTTTTTGTTCTTGTATTTCAGTGTTTACGGAGGATGGAAATTTATGCAAATTTCCTTTCCGGTTCGGTGGAAGGTTTTATCACTCGTGTATATCAAATGTGTTTTCCAAAAAGAAATGGTAAGTTGACATTGCTCATAAATGAAGACAGCATTCAAATGAAAATGTCATACTTTCAGTGCTTTAATCTTGCTTTTGGAATAATTAACTTCAGCTTGATGTTGTGCCCAAAGAGACCGGTGCAGTCCTGCTGATAGTCATGGCCCTCAGGTCAGGAGTTGTGCTCGGGGGAAGGGAGCCCAGGCACTGTACCTCCAGTGCCACGGAAAGCTCAGGAACAACTGAAATGTTTCCTCACTGCCCTTTGTATTGGAACTGCAACTTACATGAGTGACAAGAGCTTGTATAAAAAAAGCAGAACTGACGGAATGACCTGATAGAAACCCTCTGCTGAGGGAGAAAGGAGAGATGCAGACACCTGCAAGAGAGGACACTTGGTAAAGAAATTGTTTGATTTGTGTGGGCCGTACTTGTACTGCAGAAGAGACCATTTGATTTTTGAGGAAAGTTGGTTTCCCTGCCCTCCCTCCTGGCTGTATCTCTAATTTCTATCCAGATTGGCTCCAGGCCCCTTTTGGACAGTGCAATACTAAGAACTGAAGTATTACTCCCGTTTGTTGGGTAATGATTTATTCTACTAGTGTGTTTAGGGCCAGGTCTCCTTCTTTTGGGCAAAGGTTACTCTTTTACTTATGCAAAAGCTGTTAGAAGTATTCATGATTCATGGGGTAGGGGCAGTCAGATGGGAAGCCTACTGAAGCAAGTATTGAATAAACAAGATTAGCTTTGTAGGCAAACCCATATAATAGGTGTATATTAACAGAAATCAAATGCAAGAAAACAGGGAATATGTGGGTACAAGTAATGTGAAAATATATACCCAGATGAGCCATGTGAAAGGCAGACACTTGCATGTTTTCAGAGTGGAGATAATATTTTAGAGTTTATTTTACTTGCCCATGCAGGGCAGAACTCTCATTTTTTATACTACACTGTCTAATGTTTCATGTCCTGTGGCATCCTTCTGATGACATATCTGTTTCAAGTGTAAGTGCTGGTGTAATGTAAAGAACACAACACACACCTGCTTACACAAATAGACATAGAGCTTCAGGCTAGGAGACCACTTCAGAATTTCCCCAATATTCACAGATACAACCCAGATAAGAAAAGCCTCCTGGAAACAAGAATTTGAGACTATCTTAACTAAAGAACGGGAACTGGAATAATTTTTCAGTTTGAACCCTGTCTTTGATGAACTGTAGCCACGAAGAGTTTGACCTTTGGACCCACTCGATTTCATGCAATGCTTAAGAGGGATTCTGTTAATACATGACACCCTGTGTATTTGTTTTTAGCCAATTAGACCACAGAAATGGAAAAACCTGTGAATAGATGGGATCCAAGGCTAGAACACACTTTAGAGCTGACCTTGGACAAATTGCTCTCATGATTCTGATTTTTTAAAAGCCATGTATAAGCAACGAGATGAGGAGGAGGACAGCTGGAGCTGTTTGGTTTTGACAGGCCATTTCACCCTAGGGGTGACCTTCTGGCCAGTGTTTACTCATCATTCATAAGCTAAAAGCAACTTAATGTTGCTTCTTCAGGTACGGAGATGCCAGGAAAGAGCCCTGAATAGCAGTTGGGAAACTTGTTCCGTGTATTTTTGTGTGACTTGGCACTAACCCAGGCTGGACTTTTGTTGAATAACTGATCCCAGGGGACCTGGTAGACAGATGAGGTGCAAGCCTTGTGTCCTTCCTGCTC
Organism: Calyptomena viridis; assembly: GCA_013390005.1. Classification (NCBI taxonomy): domain Eukaryota; kingdom Metazoa; phylum Chordata; class Aves; order Passeriformes; family Eurylaimidae; genus Calyptomena; species Calyptomena viridis. The sequence continues at coordinate 30,787 of WEIV01012546.1, forward strand.
CTGCTTCCTTGCAAGTTGCTTGTAATGACAAAGGTGATGAGAAGCTGGATCCAACCTGCCTCTTTGGGGGCAAATGTGAGGAGAGCAGACTAGGAGAGCACGGGTTTATGCATTTAAATTCATGTCCTTAGTCCTCAAGTCATACTTTAAAGCAGGAATTTACAGTGCAGGCCAAAGCCTACTCCAGTTGGTTTTAATTTTATGTTTTCTTATATTACGTATGACACAGATACTCTGTTTCAACATAAATCAGCTCCCTACTTTTTATGAGAACATCAAACAAGTTGTATCTTTATAAATATTTAAAATACAGGAAAGAAGACAAAATAATTGCAGTACTTAAATAACCGACTAACTTTAACAGCATCCTGCATTGCATTTCCCTTTAATTATAATTTGTTTTCACAGATAAATTTCTATTTAGTGGCCTCTTACCAAGTATTAAAGATATCATGTAAATTTGCCTTTCGTGCTGAAGAGATAAAAACCCAGCTGGTATTGCTGCTGAATTTCATTGGTACCTCCAGAAAGACAGAGCAGTGTAGGGACAGACATGAGGGTGCAATGAACATCTATGATAGCAATGAGGAGGGTGGTCTGAATTGAACCAAGCTGTGGCTGCTGGGAAGCTGCCAGCATTCTGTGTCCCATGGTGGAAGAGGTTCCTCTGAGATTCTGCTCCAGAGGAATGCCAGGAGCAGACCTTTGCTGAGATTTTGGCTGTAAATTGGAGGGTGTTGATTCATACCCTGGAGAAGCCTTACTGTATGCTTAAGTGCTGGATGTGTGGGTCCCCTGTGGAAGGGTAGGCTTAGGTTTGTGTCAGATGGGCATGATGTTACCATTTCCCCTGGAAACAAGAAGGTAACTTTTGATACTTTGGCCACAGACTTCAAACAATGCAAGGAGTGCTTTTTGGCCAGCTGGATTACAAACTGGAGAGTTGATGACAGTCCTGGATAGGAGAAGTATGTGTGGGTTGAGTTGGGAGATGTCAATTTTTCTGGTCCTGGTGTTGGTCTGGTGTTGCTGAGCGAAGTCTGACCATCTCTTGTGGTCAGGACAACACCTAAAAAGGTCTCAGGCAACAACCAAATCTGAAAAACAGAGGCTGCACCAGGTGTGATAGCTTTTCCCGAGGCTTTGCTTGCCCTCTAAACCAGTCCATTGTTACAGCTCTTAATGCTCCTGATGGGTAAGATAGCCCACTTTCCATCTATCTTGCCTGCCAGTTAGGCCTCATCTGTGACATACCATTTTGTTTGTCCATTCCCGTGTTGTTTACATGTATGGGTTTAAAATCTTATTTAAATCAATCTCTAGTTGTGGACTTTCCTAGTGTAATTAGTTCAGTATCTGTCTCTTTAAGTTTTCACTTTTTTATTAAAAATTTTATATGATGGGCTGATGTAAAGACATTTGCTATCTCATAAATTTTGAGCGTAGGCGCACTTGCAAATAACACAAAGAAATAATAAACCCATTGAGTTGGTTTGGCTGCTGGAGGTCACATCCCCCAAGACTGAAATATCATTGCATTTTTGGTAAGCCTCCAAACGAAGAATACATTTTAAAAAGAAAAGGAGGGAGACAAGTGAAGTAGCTTTGAGGGTGTGCTGAAGTTCCCCCAGACAGTGAGAGAGATGTGGTGAAACATATAAAAGGATTATGTGACTGTGAAAGAAGCCTGGCACTGAGGAGGCAGCTTGGCATCACAAGGGAGGACCAACCTCTTGGGAGTCAATGCAAGGTGATAGGGAAGGAGTGGACTGGCTGTGGAGAGCCCTGACTGGGAGGACCAGTGGCTTGTGGAAAGCTGGTAGAAGCCGCCTCTGTCAGGGTCTCTGATAACAAAAACTTTTAAGATGGAAAAATTTGAGATGTCCCTTTGCTTAGAACTTGGCTGCTGCTGGACAGACTCCAGAGAGAATTGATTTGTATAAAAATTCCTCCCCCCCATAATGATCAGATATTTCTTGCATTTCTTAGGTTTATACAGAGTGTTTTCCATTTGCCTCTTCCATGCTGCTCAGTGTAACCTCACTCTGCTAAATCAGAAATTATGTCAGTCAGAAAAGCCAGAAAAGTTTGGATTCTCCTCCCCATCATCTTCAGTCAGAGATGGTTTTGCCAACAGCGACACAAGCAGTGCCAGGAACACTTTTAACTCATTCCTCACCTTACTCCTCATGCATATTAGAACATCCTTTAAAAAGCACAATCCATTTCCCACTGAAGGATCATTGAGATATATCTATCAACTCACAGCAGAGTTGCACTGGCCTCAATGCTTGTGAGAAAACAGCACTTTAGGTACATGCCAAGTTAATCTGCACTAGACTACTAAACACTTTATTTAGTGCACCTTGTAAAACTGAAGTCACCGAACTTAATATACATGGCCTATTCAAAAGCTCCATAGGAATTAAGCATGTTAAATAACACATAGCATCTAATTAAGAATGAAAGTAGGGCAGTTAAAATGGTACACATGCATTACGATAAATTTTCAATTCAGCTTGTGACGTCCTAGGGTGAAAAAATATTTGATCGCACAACTGTTCAAGGTATGTCAAAACCACACATAATAAAAATAGATCATCAGATACATTAAATAAAGTAAACTCTAATTTCTTCTAATGCCATGTAACTGGTATCTTTTACTCTGCATTAGAACTGGTTAGGGAGGATGTTTTGGTGGATGGTGCATTGCAACAGGACTTGGACTTCCAAGGTCCAGCCTCAGTTCAGTCAAGTCCTCCCTGTGTGGCCTTGGTAAAGCCTACAGGTCTACTTCTGCAGATGAACAATAGCAGCTCAATGCTTTTTGGAGTGCTCTGAGCCTCAGAGATAGCAGACCTGTGAAGGCAAGGAAAGCGTGTAGAAACTGTTGTCAAAATTTGCCTTGGTAGGATTCCCACAGGCTACACGGCATGCAGGACTCAGTCTCCCGCTCTGAAAAAAGAGGTTTTATCTGTGCATTTGGAAATCACCACTGTGTCAGCTATTTCCTCATTTCATCTAGCAAGTTCCAAAATAAGAATGCTTTAAAGGAACTGAGTGCAAAATATGTTCGTCACTAAAGCCAAGGAAAAGTCCCTCTGTGGACAGTCTCCTGTCACCATAGATTATTACAGTAACTGTCAGGCATCAAAAATGGGCTGGGTCCTGTTTTGCTTGTTTTGTAATGAGTAAAGGAGACATAATTTATTTGCTTTGTGTTTTTTTTTTTTTTTTATTTCTGTCTTTCATTTTCTAGTCTTAGAAATATAAATAATGTTGTTTTTTTTTTTTTTTCTGGAGGATTTCTTGAAAATCTCAGGACCTGCTTCTACATCTCATTTTTAAACCGTTTTCAATTTGAGAGGAATAGAGCAGAGCAACTTTACAAATGAAAGCATATTTTTTCCTTTGGTGGTAAGAGAGTTTGAATGAGAGTGAAGCTAATTAGAAAAAAAAAGGTATGAATTTCCAGGTTGCCAAAGTATGAAGGCCGTGTTGTTTCAGTGCAAGCATCCAAGTTGTTTAAAAGTGCACTAAGCTGCATCTTTGATTCTTTTCAGGTGTTCAATAACACCTAACTTTGACCGGGACAGGAAATGGGGACACTGTGCTTTGTTGCCCAAAGACCACCACACAGGTAAGGTGAGCTATTGCTGGGCTGCTCCAGATACCTGGATCCTACTTTGCAGTGAGGAGGGACGATGCCTTCAGTATAACTTTTATTTGGTGTACACAGAACAAGCCTTCACATCAGCTGGTTCCATAATCTCTCCATGACTCTTCAGAGCCATAGCATTAAATTATGAATATCACACAGTCTTTAATTCACTCTCTGTCCACTAATTTAAAGTCATGGAGAGAAATTGCAGTTGCATCAACATGGAAATGTGAATTCCTGTCAGAGCTGAGCACAGAGGTGATCATCTTCTTCTCCCTCACGGCTTGGACATGACTTTTAGCTTTTCCCTAATTTAATCGGCTACTTTTTCTGTCTGTTTGATCAGTTAATTTCTCAGAAGGCACAGAAACATTTGACACCCTGTACAGCACAGTTATCACTTTCAGCTGTCCTTTCTTGAGATCTCATGGGAAAAAGCAGACCCCAAAACCAGACTTCCTCAGGCTTTGGGCTGCATCAGAGAAGACAAGAGGCCAGACGTGCACTGCAGGAATTCTAAGGGACAATGAGAGGATTACTTAGCTGAACGGTGCTTCATGTGGTCACCACACTCCAGTGCTACAATTACCTCATTGCAAAAGTCTGTCTAAAATGGGAAGTCAAGGTCTGCAGAATACTCTTCTTTCTCTATATATACAGATATAAGTCACTTTCATTGACACACAGGGGGCAAGCACCACATCAAAGAAGTTCAGTTGGGAACATGCATCCCTGTCCTCAGCATTACCTCAGTGACTGGCCTTTGCTTGTGTCTGTCTCCCCAGTGTCGTTTTTCATGAGCTGGATGCTGGGGAATCTTATTTTATAAGGAATGCATATGTCTAATTCTCAATTCATACAGCCGCAGACCAGCACTGAAAAATCAGCAGTTGCACTGGTCAAACTTGATGCCCCTGAGGTTTTTTTCCTGGATCTGTGTCTAGATGCCAATCATGTTCCTCTTTTTGCCATCTCACTACTTTCAAATGTGACCTGTCTTATTTAGTCTGAAGGATATGACCAGACGCTCTTAGATATTCACTTCCCACTTTCAAATGAAGGGCATTTTCCACCCTGCACTTTCAGGGAGTTCTCTGCAGTGTAAGGAGTGTTAGTGCCAAGCTGACTGCAATCTACCAGAGCACTTGAAAAGCCAATGTTATCTGAATCATGCCGACAGTCTAAAATTAAGCAGTGCATAGCATCACCTTTCTAAACTTAATGACTAAAGTATTTTCCAGCCTGGCTTTATAACAGATTAACAGTAGATCAGAGACAAATGACCTAAACCCAAAACAAACAGCAAAAAAGTTCCTTTGTAATGCAAGTGTGTCAAACATGAACATAGACTTAATAGGCAGTTCATGCTTACAAGAGTCAGATTATAGGGGCTGCACTTAGTTACTCAAGAGAGGCCTCACAGATCTTCAAATGTTGGTAGCTGTAACTTCTGACTGCCTTAATCCTCCAGTGAAACACTGATGTGGTGACAGCTGGCTGACTCAAGGAGACTTCCAGGAGCAGAAAGAGCTCTTCAAGCCTAGTGTTGCATTTCTGGGGATGCCTTGTGCCACCTCTGTCCCTCTGCTGCCCATCACCATTGTCTTGCCAAACGTTTGGCTGTCTGCAAGCCTTTTTGGGCTTCTTGGCTCATTTTTGCCTGTTACCCACAACAATGGGTTGGAACAAGAAAACCACTCTGCCTACCTGCCCCTCGCTGAGGGGTATCTCTGTCAATGTACCTGAACATCAATGAAAGCTTTCCCTGGCTACTGTTTTTCCTCCAGAAAAAAACCTAAAATGATTTGCATGTGTGAGAGAGGAAAGGAAAGAGAAAAAGGATGGGATGATTGGAAGAGATCTCTGCTGGCCATTGCAAAAATAAAAAAAATACTTTATTTCTGGAAGCATTTAGAATTTTTAAGAATTAAATAAAAGTTTTTTAGCTGTTATTTTATTTATAAATGTAAATCTACTTTTATTCTTTTTAAGCAGCAAGCACTGTATTTGTACTTGGAAAATGTTTCACAGATCATCGGCCATAGCTCAAAGAGAGAATGTTTATGGTGAGGTTGAAAGGAAAAGTGACATAATGAATGAAGGAAATTTCAAGCAAACAGGATGAAAGTTCACCCCTGAGGAAGACACCTGGGAAGAAATAAGCAGTCAAACTGAATGATGCTGATCTTTAACATAATATGATTTTGTTGGGGAAAATCCAATTTAAAATATTTAAAACACTTTTAATTTAAAACATTAAATCTTTAGGGGAAACTCAAGCACTTCATAGATATTTGAAAAACAAGATAAAATGAAATTTCGGGGAGAAAGTATCCTTTGGACATGAGGGTTTGGTGAGAAGTGTGTCAACTGTGATGGAGAAAGAGTTTCTTGAAAGCAAAGGATGAAGTACAAACTCTTTCCAGGCCAAGAATACCATGTGTGTATGGGGAGTCTACTTCAAAACATCGGAGATGCTTACAAATCAATCTTAAGCAAGTTTTGGAGGCGTTGATGCAGAAAAATACATCTGCCAAATTTAAGGGAAAGTTTAACCAAGCAGCCTTTAAGCTTCAGGAGAATGTGAAGCTTGGGTATGACATTTCTTCTGGAGGGAGGTGTTAATACTGCACTGTGCAGAGTCAAGGCTTGCTGCATCAGCATCCAAAGCCCTTGTTCAACTCCCCCTAACATCTGTGGGAGCTCTATCCCTGCCTTCAAAGGGTGTTTGTTCAGGTTTCCAGACATCCTCCCCTGCTGCCCAGGGGATACTTGTGGTGTGTGTGAGTAGTAGCTGCCAAATGTAAGCCCTTTCATACACATGGATCAACTGGGCTGTACATGCATAGCTTGCTGATATGTACACAATATGCATAAATGTGCAGTGCTCATATATGTGGGACTTCCAGGTCGTGGGCAGTCTCATAGGGCTTCTGCTCTGAATGTCTGGAAATCCTGGACAAATGGCCAAAACCTCAGGGACACCCAGACAGGGGAAAATGGTGCCAGACAGTGAATATTTTTAAGATGTATCTGGACTGATATAGAATGGAGAAGTAGAGCACTGCGGGGTGTGCAAGCAGGAGGAAAAAGCATCATCCCAGGAGGGGCTCTGGGGAAGATGGGTGGCAAGAAACAGAAAGTTTTTCTGGGAAATAAGGGTAGAACTAGGTGAGACAAGGCTACTGCTCATTCAGCAAAGACTCAGAGAGATGAAGCTGAAGTCAGGATGACCGCTAGCAAGCATGGAGTGTTTTGCCCATGAGGGTGCTTTAGACTTTGCTGAAAATGTAGAGATTTGTCAGTCCCTAGTTAATGAATAGTTAATGGTGGGCAGGATTCCCCACAGGGAACTGTGATGTGTCCATGTGCTTATGAGGAGCCATTGTTCCTGGACTCCAGGAAAGGTTGGGAGGGAAACACAGCACTTCTGGGAGGTCAGACTGGAGTGGTTGGTGAGATGTAGTGAGGGACTGACTGGATAAGAAAGGGAGGACTGGAAGTGCTTTTTGCAGATTTAACAAGGGTACAAAAAATTACTTGAGCACTTTGTTGCAGCAGAAGCTGGCCTTGAGATCAAGTCATGGTTTGGATGTAATGGGAATAAGAAATACAGGATTTTCCTTTGAGGAAACATTACACCACTAGAAGTTTCATAACTATCGACAGCAGGAAGAGTAGGAATGTCACTGATTTTACTTGCTTTCCCTTGATGTTATCCTGGAGTGAAACTACCAGTGAATACACCCAGACCTGCTATCTGATAGAAATCATACCACTGTCTTCTGAAGTAAATATTTTGATCCATGCAGAGGAATCTTGCATTTACACTGCTTTAGCAAACTTCAGATGTACCTTTCGTGCTTCAATTCAGCCCTATATGTGTGTGCATGTGCTTCTACATGTTGCATCCCATGCTTAGGACCACACTCTCTAGCTGAAGAAGCACCTGGATTGAGTAACTCTAGAGCTGGCTTCACAGAGTTTGATGAGCATTAAAAAAGAAGATTAGAATGTAAACAAGCTCTTGGGCCAGCTCTGGAGCAGGTCTAAACGTGCTGTTGGTTAACTTCAGGGGAGATACATCCTTCGACACTGCCTGAAATCAGGAACATTGCCTGGACAGCAAGACTTACCACATTTGCATGGCACATTGCCAAGTAAAGTTTCTATTGCAGGAGTTAGAAGGTTGTCCTGGCTCATATCCTCCTCTCCCACCACATTTTCCCATGATTTAGAAAATTCCTTAATGAACAGAGATATACTAGACTGGTCCAATTTAATCTTTCTTGGCCTGATTTACTTGGATATGCTTTATGTTTTGCTTTATAATTTTCCCCTTTGTTCCAGCTGTCTATTAGTTTTAGACATAATCCAAAAATCCATAGCAAATTCTTCTGTTGATGGTTGTCCTTCGTGTAATTTGAAAGAGAGATGCCTAATCCCGGTGATTAACGTCGCGATGCGAAGGTTGCAGGGCAGAACGCCGGGCAGAGGCAGAGCTGCAGCCTTCCTCCCTCCGCAGTGTAAAGGCACAGCTCCATCTTGTGGGCACCTGTCCCATCTTCTTCCTCACTGCAGTCCCAGCTCTGGCAACTTCAAGTGTGCCTGGACTCACCACCTTTGGACAACTTACTCTGGGGGAGAAGGTTCAGCTCATTGATTTACCGTGTAATTTTTAAAAGCTGGATAAATATAGCTGCTATACAGCTGAAAACGAACCGAGTGTAAATTGACCGGATAAACCTTGTTTAAGGTTAATAGATGGTATTAAACCCACCATGCACTGAACCAAAATGGTTCATGTAACCTAACACAACAAAGCACGACTTATTTGGTAACTATTAACAACAACTTCTTATTTGGCCTCTCTAGATCACTGTGCAACCAACCCTTGCCAGAATGGAGGGACCTGTTCTCTCACTCATAGCCATAGGATGTACCACTGTACCTGTCCCGAGGAATTCACGGGCGAGGACTGTCAGCTGAGTAAGTATCTTCTTCCATGAGTGTTACAACATGAAATACCAGTAGTAAGTAGAGCTTGCTAATGTTTGCTTAAAGAAAAGGTAGTGCTGTTGTGATGGGAGAGACCACTGCAGCATGAATGTTTATGTAGGTGGATTTCTAAATGGTTATGACAGACATTCCATTCCTGACACGACATCTGAAAACAGCTTGACTATATGATCATAAATACAAATGCTCTGAGCATGGGAAATAACAAAAGCCTCTTCTCCTTCCTTTGCCATTTTTAAGATTTAAATATCCTTTGCATGTTTGGAAATTACTTATATCTAGCAGATAGGGCATAGAAACATGAAAAAGCAACACAATTTCAGGTGATGCCTTATCCCTCATATATATGCAGGTATGAGTCTATTACGACTTTTCCTGTGATGTCACCTTTGTTGCTGGAGAGCCATTCCACCTTAGGGTCAGTAATTTTCAAAGGAATAGAGGCCAAAAAGGCTTTGCTTGGGTTATTTTTCCAGTTTTATGATTGTGTCACTCCCAATCTGCTGCACATCATGGAAAAAATCTGGCTTTTTCATCGAGAGTTTGCTTGCTGATGCTTAATGAAGACTTTTCATAGAATTGTAGAATCATTTAGGCTGAAAAAAACCCTTAAGATCATTGAGTTTAACCATTAACCCAACACTGTCAAGTCCACCACTAGCCCATGTTCCTTGCATCTCTGACAATAAAAAAAGAAGCCTTTTTGCAGTGGATGATACATTAAAGTGGGACAGACACAAGTGTATAACACTGATTTGACCTTTTGTGTTTGCTGAATGAACTTTTGGAAGGGCTTAGGTAATGGTGATGCTGTCATACTCACAGGGCTTTAGAAGAAAGCCTGTGTCTCCAGGTCCTTGGAGCTGCTGCTTTAGTGACTTAGTGCCTCCACACTATGGAGCCTGGCTTGCTTGAGAAGCACTGTCAACAAATATGCATCTGCTCAACAGGAAAAAAAGGGATGAGCAGGGAATGATGGAGATTGTGGTGCCATTTCTTGCAAGGAATAACATCTGAAAGTTTGTGTTGGTTGTAAAACTTTGTTTCAGGGAAATGTTTTGACAACAGTCTCTACGAGTCCTTTGATGTGGGTATGAGCTGGTCAAGAGTCCAACAAGGAGTTGTGGAGCAGTGCATGTGTGTGAACGGCCAGATCGAGTGTGGGCGTGTTGAACACAAAAGTAAGGCACTATTTTATACTGCAGCTATAGGTCTGCATGGAGTGGGGATAAAGGACAGTGAGGATAGCAAAGCCTGAGCTGTCCTTGTAGCTCACATACCCTCCCTAAAAGAGAACATTTTAGCTTTCCTTTCCATGTGTGAGCAGTAATACTGACCCAGGAAGTCACTTCAGTATGTTCATCCTTATTTGAGGAAGCAATTATATGCATTATGATGAATATTGCTGTTTCACCTCTGTTTCTTCCCAAGCTTATCCCATCTTGTAATTTTACAATTACAAGCATTCTTGAATTCCCAGCATGTAAATTTACCTGCCTCCAGGATCCCATATGAACTGCATTGACCCTGGAGTCCCCATGATTTTTGGCCAAACTTACCCATTCCTGGCTGGGATGATGGTTAGGTTATGAAGCTTCCTTCTTGTTTTGGGGCTGCCAGGGACTCAACACAGCTGGGTATGTACACAGGGCACATACTTGGGGTTGTCACGTATCTGACGTATCTTTCATTTGGAAGAAGAGATGTTGTGAAGCAAACCCTATGCCTCACCTCTATATGTGCTCTGGTATGGCTATTCAGTTAACTCAGTCTAGCTGACTTACCCTGCCCAGACTCTCAAATAACTTACAGTACAGATAAAGTTTCAAAATAGCCCTTTGAAATAAGTAGGTGCTTTTATTCCCACCTTACATAACTGGAAACTAAAGTATGGAGAATCATTGGCTTTCTGGGACATTGGGAGTCCATGGGAGAGTTGGGAAATTTGATAGGACTTCATACTTCCCAATCACAAATCTTAAATATTTAATTGAGCTACCTACTAGATATGTTATTATAGATTTTAATACAGCTGAGTGGCAGGCCTGGAATCTTTCTCTATAGAGAAAGAAGTGCTAATATCATCACCACTAGTAATAATAATCACCACCCCCATTTTGCCTATTGTTCATTGATAATATTTTTCAATAGCTGACATTATCCAATAGCAGTGGAAACAATGAGACAGATCTTAGTGGGCAGAAATCAGCTGAATTTCCTTTTGTTTAATTTATACCAAGTGTAGGTCTGAGGTCAGTGAAAAAGGAAAAACTTCCCCAAAATGCATATGCATGGAGAAGATGTACTAAAGTAAGTTTAAAGGGACTGATTCTTTTGAATAATTTGTACCTTTGATTTCATCTTTGGTTTCTGCTCGTAGGTTGTGTTCATGATCTTTGCATGAATGATGGAGAGTGTAAAATGGTTACCTCCACTGGGGAAATAGTATGTGATTGCAAAGAAAATTATGGGGGAAAGTATTGCAACATTGGTAAGTATAACCTACTGGCAGATGGAATATGGAGTTTTCATCATGTCGAGCTGGTGGTTTTTGCCTCTGTGTTGTACTCTGCATTTGAGGACATTTCTTGTAGCAATTGAAGAGTCACACAGAACAAGGGTTTAATGTATTTCTGCAGTGTAAAACATAACACACACTTCACCACTGAGACTCTGATTCTAAAAATATTTGCCTATGTCCTTAACTTTACAGAAAATCAAACACAGAAATTTTAATCTGATTATACCCATAAGATAAATGCATGCTTCCATTTTGCAGGATCAGTTGCAGAGTTGTACTCTAGAGCAACTGTCTCCCCACAGATGCATGCACGGTCCTTGCTTGCTCTGGTGGGTCAGGGCAGAGAAATTTGCTTTTTTGGTGTCTATGTGTTAGTTCTATTTTGCTTACTAGATGCTCCATAGTTTTTGATACAACATTCCTTCAGAACACTTAACATTTATCCTTGCAGTGTTAAATCTGCTTGTGAAGCTTGTTTGCATGCTGAATCCTCAAGTTATATCAGTGGCTACTTTTTTAAATACAGCAGGTTTTATACAGAAATTGTAATAGACCTTCAGTCATACCAGCCTGTGATGCCATCGATTCACTGGCTGTGTCTTTCTGAGTGCATAAATCCCATGGCTCATCAAAATTGCAGACATGACTCCCAGTAGCTATGGTGGGCACCTAAATGGTCTGAATGGGTGGTGAGGTAAAAAACCATGGTAATCAACACTGCAATTGGTATCTGGTGTTCTTTTTGTTATTCTGATAGGTGACAAACTGTGTAGCCAACTATTCAAGCTGGAAAAATTAAAAATCCATTTGGGAGACCAGCTGTACAGCTGGAATAACAATTAGCAGGAGTGATTTGGTGAATTGGACAGAGTATGAACTGGTCCTGAACCTTCACTCACCAGCTACCCGATGAATCATGCAAAATGGCTTTGTGACTCTTTTAAGTCCTTCATAAGGACCACTATTTTAGCTCTTTGTTTTGTCCTTTAGTTGCCCTGGGGAGATTGTCCCAGGCTTTGGAAATGCTGCAGCACAGATCTGGGTGAGGGGCTGCATGGGCACAGCACACGTGTGACCTGGAGCCTCGGGCAAGGCTGTACTCTGCTCATATTCACATGAAATTGCTTTTCCAATTCCTATTTTGTTATCAGCTTCCCCTGCCCAAAGCAGCAATGCTGCACATACACATCCACCCTGCAGGGCCTGGATTATAAATATCAGGATGACAATGCTAGAGCTGTAATACCAGTTTCTGTCTGACTAGCTTAGAACAAGAAATAAGCAGGTGCTCTTTGATTACTTGAAAATAATAAAGCAAACATTTGGTTTGCTAAACAAATGACTTTGGATGCTTACAATCCATCTGCGTTCAGCTGCCTAACACTCCCACATGAAATGGGAACTGAAGGATTGCGTTTATGTGTTAGGGCCTTGGAAACAAGTTTAAAAAAATACAAAAACCCTCTTTACCAGGATTTAGTCATTCTAAATTCATTAAATAAATTAGTGCTTGGGTCTATAGACTTGGTAGTATCATCACACCAGGGCAATAACATTTTGGTGAAAGCACTAGAAGATTGTATCCTCAGAGCACATAGAACTGATTTTTAAATATGTGTTGGATTAATTTTTTCTTCAACCCTTCCATTTGATGCTGTGAGCACAGCTGGCATTTTTCCTTTGTTTCCTTTTTACTGTCTTGAATAGTTCCCCTTGTCTAACAGGATGTAATTGTGAGGTTATCCTTTAGTCTGAATTGCTTGTGGTTATAATGCTTCATCCACAGAAAGTTACAGTGTCTCCTAAGTGTACTTTATTCTGAATTATTCAGTTATAGAGGCAATCTTAAGCCCAAGGTGTGATGCAAAAAATGTTTTATTTTATTTTTATTTAAAAAAAAAAGAAAGCAATCAATTTAGTAAATAGTAAGTCTCCCAGATTGTTATTGAACTGTGATGTGTTTGAGGTCTTTCTGATGTTCTCTGTCCTTAGACAAAGTCTTGATATGTTTTTGATGAAAAAACAGCTAATTTATTTTAACATTATACTTATAAATATTAATACACAAAGTACCATCCTGGGGCAGATTACAAGTCTAAGTACTACTGTGACTTAAGCACTGGAAAAGTAGACTGATGAGTACAGAAAGTATGAGAAATTACTAAGAAATTCTTCTCCCAGTTGAGGATCTTCTTAGCAGACACTGGGACTACCATATCTGATAGACCCTTACTTGTTTTCCATGAATTTGTCTAAACTCTTTAGAACTTTTTTATGCTTTTCCTTTTCACAGCATGCCATGTCAAGAAGTTCAGAATTTAAATAGATGTGATGGGAAGCGGTATTTTCTATTGTTAACTAAAAACCTACTGCCTGGTAATTTCATTCTTCCCCTCTGAACAGACAGTAATGGAATAATCATAACTTTTGTTACTTTAAAGATACCTATTTATCTGTCCATTACTTTTTTTGGACTACAGGACCCCTGTTAGTACTCGAAAATCATCTGTTCTCTGATCTTAAAATTCTCTTACAAACGATGACTATATATGTGTATATACATATATATGTGTACATGTATATATACACACATATATATGTGTGTGTGTGTATATACATATATAGCCAAGCCACTATCATAAATGACCATGCAGCTACTGTAAAATTAAGAGCTGACTTAAAAATACAGGAGGTGATGAAAATAACATAGGAGATATCCATAACAAAAGAGATTGATATACAAAAGACAGTTTCTAATACAGATTCCTATTCTTTGTGGTAATACACTATTTTCTTGCCCTTAAGAAGAAACTTTCAGTACTAAAGAAAGAATTTCCATTTAAAAAACTGTTCTGAGACAGTTTATATGCATAAGATTATAGCAAAGTTTAATTTCAAAGGAAATTAGATACATCATCAACAAATCTCTCCCCTAACAGATGCTGCCTAAAAATTGTTTAGGAATCTATGTTTAATCAAGTTTAGTTCATAATAATTGCCCTGAAATATGCAACTATTTTCAGAAATAAGGGTTTCATATCAAAAGAGTAGCTGCATTCTCTTTGGAAACAAAACTCTTGTTGAGAGAATTCAGAATCCAGGCTCTAGGTGAAGATGCAGAATTAATTATCCAACCATCAGTAGTAATGGTTGTCTCATTGTGCATAGAGAGCTATAAGAAGGGCCCAGACCCAGCCACTTTGGCAGTGGTAAATGTGAGCAAGAAGTGAAACCTGAGAAAGTTGTGAGTGGGGTATTTTATCTCTGGCCCGAGTTGGTATAGGGAGTAGAGAAGGAATTTTTTCAAGAGATATTTAACTTCAGAAATATTTTCTTCATTGGAGGTGATAACTGATGACAAACAGTTATAAATATGTAATTGTAAAATTACTTTGACATTTTATGTTTCTTTGAACAGATGGGAGGCATGGTGGAGATGTTGGGTGAACACAGAGGGAGACATAGTTAAAGAAAGAGAAGGAGTTATTTGGATAGAGGACAGATAATTCCTTATAATAAGCATTTATGGAGAAGATAAAGGGAGTTGAAGGGCAAAGGAAGGAGATGTAGAACTCTTTTTCAATAGACTGGTGCCTTTCGCTTCTGGTTGAAACCCTATCATTGTATTCACACTATTTGCCTCAGTTGATATGTGAGTGGAAATTAACACATATTTTGCCCAATTTCCATGTAAAAGCATTTTATTCTTCTTACCATTGCTTTGTTACTGATTTCTGGGTGTGGGTCTTTAGTAAATTTGGGGTGCTTATCTGATTTTAAATTTATTCCTGATTTATTGGAGCATGTGTTAGTGGGATATCTTTATTCTGTTTAGTTAGTTGTCAGGTCTCTTCCTGAAACATTTAGTCTCTTTAGGTGGCTTTGTTGTGTTACTGTTTATCAGAGGAATAGCTGGTAGACACATGTGTGGTTTAATACTACATATTTCAATGGTTTGTCAGCTTTCAACTGGATTTTTATGGTGTAGAATTGCCTTAATCATTGGGTGGTATATTGTTCTTGATGCTATCTGGGGTTTATTTCTGACCCATTTGTTGTATTAGCACTCAGCAAGAGTTCGGGGTGTGTTCTTGTGAAACTATTCGTGAAAATAAGGTAACCATGTACTGAGTAAACCAGTGGCAGATTTTGATGCTTTTCATGATCAAACTAATGAGGAGGTAGAAAGTGGCACGTGGATAATCTGTTTCACATGGAAAGCCTGTTTGGATTTGTGTCACTGTGGTTGTGGGTCACAGTAGGTTTGAGAGTATTGGGAGGACTGCACAGAGGATTATACGTTTTGAGTTTTCCTTGGACTGAGTTTTAGGTAGCAATAATGTTTTTGATAGTATTATGGTCATGATGAACTGTGAAGGTGGTGAAGGTGTTTTTGAACACTCTTTATGTTTTCTAGTGGTTTGCGTTTGGTGGGTTTTTTTGTTTCCCACCCCAATGAGGCTATGGTAATGGAATTCGAGGAGTTCCATAGCTTTAAAGAAAGTGTGAGTTGGAATGCTAATTGTGGAAGGCTTATGGTTATGTAAGGAGACGTGGTGTATGTCAGAAGTAGGATGGAGATTCTTAGAAAAGGAAGATGACAGAACAGCTGAATATATAATAATATACAGGGGAAAAAACCCTTCTTGGCCACATCTTTGAGGGTTAAACTGGGGGAGTTTGAGGTAATAGAATTAGTAAAAATGACAGCAAACCCATCCTTTTAGTGGTTCTTTTACTGAAATAGGGTATTTGCAGTTTTCTACTAAAAAAGGTACTTTAGTAAAGGAAATTCGGCTCTGGAGGCTGGAAGGAAAGTTTTAAATCTTTTTCTTCTGAAGACAGAAGAAGATAATGAGTTTTAACTTTTTTGTTTACATTTACCATCTACTAGAATGCTTTCAGATTAGTGTTTAATTTTTTTTTTTTTTATTTTCTAGGATCACAGGGGGCAAAAAAAAAAAGGAAAAAAGGAAATAGAGTGAAGTATAACAAGTCAGTTGGCTGACAGTGATAAGTGTTTGTTCAACCACTCAGACAGTCCTCCACTGAGCTTGGACAAGTAGGTCTGTAACTAAGAGGATTTCTAAATGGACCTAAGATGATGCTTGTTGTGGTTGCATGTATGAAGCATTTGGATTAGTAATAAAACTAGTTTAGAAAAGGGTAAAGTTATTATTTCTCCATGGTTGTGGAAGACTAGATGGAACATCAGATAAAAAAGCATCATTATGGCTTGATATAGCTTGGAGAGGTGATAATGTTATTTGCAGAGATAAAGTTTTATGGGTCCCCATGGAAGTTGCATGAGGGGAAGGCATGTGTTAATGATGCAAGGATAATTCAGAGAAAACCTAGGGCACCACTGCAGAAACAGTAATGGTGGGTGGGATTTTTATCAGATTTTGAATTATTCCAAGATAATTCAGATTATGCTGGAGTTACATGGAGACAAACTATGTCTAGTAGGCTGTCACCTGCAGTGATAAATGGTAGGGAGAACTGGAAGATGAAGAAATGAGTGAGCATAGCATTGTCAACTAAATACCCACTTCTGATTCATTGCACTGAGACAGTGCCAGTCTAGGGAATGGTGAACAGCAGACTAGAGATAACTGAATCCTTGCAAAACAACAACTATAAGGTGTCACTTATGGAGGTGACAGATGTGAGCAATAATAGAAAGTCTGTTCTGATCTCCCAGCTTTCTTTATAGGGTTAGGATCATAATAAAGATTTTGGCTAATACAGAGAAAAACATAAATGAAGAAGGAAGCACTGTTTGCACTGAGGTTATGGGTTAGTCATTGACACCTTGGCAAATATGACCTANTTTTCTGTGGCACCCTCTGTGCTCCTACAGTGGTGTCTTTTTAGATTACAAGTCTTTGTTGTAATCCTAGTATAAACTAATATGATTATTATTAGCAGTTGATTATATGAAGCAGCAGCTTAGTCCTTACTCTTGTGACAAGAGTGCCTGACTTGGCAGCAGTGTTAGTTATTGGTGCTGGTTAATTCAAAGCCATAAGGGTGTTTTTAATTCTACTTCTGATTCATTTGAGATGTGACAGTGGTATCAGTTAATTATGTTTTATAGAGGGCACATCTTTTCTTGAAATGTGAGGGGACTGACATCTCTTAATCCATGCAATCTGTTTTCCTGTATAATTGTCAGTTGGGAAGGTGGCTGAAGACATGTGGAAGACATGGTACAGCAGCTCACAGGCTTTCAGCTCATCCTTGGATTACTGTATTGTTTGTCTCTCCCATTGCCTGGTTTCTCCCCCCAGCCCACACTAGACACTATGCACTACCCTACAGGTATATTCAAAAGAATGAAAGCTTTCACTATGAATTAGGCACTTAGATACTCTTGAAAATCCTGAAAGGTAATCTGTGCAATAGGTTGTTTCCCTGTCAATGTAATATAGCACTGAAATTTTCTTGTTGGTGCTGTAATTTCTTTCCCCTACCTCTTGACCAGCTATTTCCTATTTCTCCTTTTAGCTCTATATACCTACTTATTTGATTGCATTCATGACTCTGTAAATCAACTCTTGTACTAGAATTGACGATAATCAATTGAAAAAAATGAATTGGAAAAAGAGCCAGTCCTTTCTCTTATCTAGGATATTGCTTTTCTAAGCCATAAGAAAATACCGACAGAGTTTATAGATTTCTGGATTTAAACTTTATATTAAAGAATTCAATTTACTCAGAAGGTAGCTTTGCACATTAGCTTTTATAAGAAACATAAATCTCTTCAATTTTAGCTCAGTTGATCCAAGCATTTGCAAGTACAAAGCTACAAAGATACTTTGAAGAGGAAATATATTAAAAAATAAGTCCATAAGTCTATTCTTGTTTTACATAGGACGTTTCTATCAGATTTTAATTAATTACAAAAACATGCCAATTTTTCCACCTTTCTGCCTGGTTTTTGGCTCAGACAGATTGTTTGTGTGTGTCATAATCAGGTTTCAGCAGGGATTCATTTCAGTGTCATTCCAGAGGTTTTACTGCTATTCAACAAATCAGAAAGTGGTACAATTATTTGAATCAATTACTTGCTATAAATCAGTTCAATCTGCTGTTGTATGAAATCATGAGGCCAAACAGAAACAGTGAAATCTAGGTAAATATTATAAATCTATGATTGAATTATATAGAAATATAGCTATATAGATGTATAGCTTCCCTTGTGGCATGCGTTCTTTCATTTTCAAACTCTGAAAGCTACAGTGAGTTCTGTTATTCTCACTTTCACACACAGGAGTGAAAATGTGAAGCAGTTTTCTTCAAGTCAGGAACAGTCCAGTCCTGGGGCTGCTGCCATGCAATCCTCTGCCCCTAGTCATTAGACTTCACATTCTTATCATTAAAGAGTAAAAAAAAAGGCAATTGCTTTCTTCAGTGAAGTCTATTCCCATCTGGACACCGTCCAAGATATTTACAGAGATTTTCAGTGGCTCAAGGAGACACTGGAAGATAAACCAAATCTTCCTTTGGAAGCAGTGTTAGGTTAATGTGGATGTCTTTCAAAGCTCTCTGCCTGGTGTTTGTTTCATTTTGCACAGGAATATTTGCCTGATTGCTTTCAGAATATCTGGCAGGGTGTGTGTCTGTGTGTATTGTGTTTCAGTGCATTATTTGATGAAATGAGATGCCTGTAAGAGCAATCTCTATGATACTGGAGGCTCCTTTCTGTCACACATTTATTGCCAGCCCAGACTAGTGGTTAGCTGTATGTGCAGTGGAGGAAGTGCAGCTCCCTGAAATCAAAGGTTTTCACACCTTTCATCTCTGAGGGGATCTCACAGATGGAAGTCAGGGAACTTCCAGGTGAATCCAGAGACAGTTCTTTCTGCAGGCATTGGACTAGTCTGAGCTCATATAGAAAGGAAACTTGAAATTACCCTTGTAAAGGATACCTTGAAGAGCAACACATCCTGCAGTGCTGAGGCTGTGTAAGCAATAAACTTATGCAGAGGCATAAAATGTCATTGTTCATTGCTCTTCATCCCGAGGAAATGTCATGAAGCCGAGTAAGGGGAGGTTTAGGTTGGATACCAGGGAAAGGCTTTTCACCCAAAGAGTGGCTGGACACTGGAACAGGCTCTCCAGGGAAGTGGTCACAGCATCAAGCCTGACAGAGTTCAANCTAACATTATATTTAATAAAAGTATTATAGGTTGCTCAGGGATAAAAGAAAGCATTGCTGAATAAAAGGGTTACTTAAAACTATGCTGTCCCAGAAATAGGACTATTAGGGGAAAAATGTAGTTTTATTACCAGAATGAAACAGCTTACGTGTATCTGGAAGGAAAATACATTCAAAGCTCAAAAACATCAGGAAAATTGCTGATGAGATGTTTTGGGGAAAAGAAGATCTGAAAGATACATTGTTTTGTGCAGAAAGACTTCCAAAGCAAACTCCAAAAAATGTTCAAGTGTGTAACTACAGAACTTGAAAAAAGATCTGGAGACAAAAGTTTTGTGAAACGTTTTCAGGCAGTTAGCAATTAGAACTGGTTGTGTAACTGCTGTTGGAGGTTGCTTTTAATTGTAAGGCCCAAACCTACTTTTTATGGAAAAATTAAAAGGCAAAGACTTGGTGTGACATGTTGATAAAATATGCCATCCTAACACAATTGGACTGTTTTATGTGAACTGTTGAAATATCTTGGATTTTAAAAGTAATGCATGACAGGAAATTATTTCTAGTTTTAAATTTTAATTATTTTTTTTCCTCTAACAGAAACAAACAGCAGTGTTAGTGGCATATGACTGCAGAGTAACATGAATCTGAATTT
>WEIV01012546.1:57022-76058 GCA_013390005.1 Calyptomena viridis
CTATAATTTCATAAGCCCTTATCTTGTTCCTTAAGGTTTCACAAAGAAGCTAAATGACCTGACTGAAGGAGTAGGGTGAAGTAGGGCATAGAATGGGAGCTTGCATGTGCAAGAATCTGCAGTTACCTTTTTGAATGTTTATGTCTGTTTTGAGATATAACAGAGGTGAGATATAACAGAGGTGACTAACCTCACTGCTACGCTCTGTTCAAAAAGGCTGAGACAGTCAAGCAACGATTTGTTGGAGACAATAAATTACTGTTGGTTGGCACAATTAGAGGGGCCTAAGCTTTACAAAAAGCCACAGGGAAGAACTAAACCTTTGAGGTTGGTTTTCTTGAGAGATGTTTCTTTTTTCTCCTGTGGGACACTGAAGAAAATATTGACTATAAGATGCTCTTACTTTATTCTAAATTTTCTACAAATGTTGAGCACTTTCCCAGATTTAAGTTTGATCACATTGAAGGGAAAAATATTACATAATTTCATACTCATTGTTCCTTTGCATAGTAATGAGGCCAAGAGAAACAGAAAACCTTGTGCCAGAATACATACACTGGTATCTTGCAGAGCTAATAATACCACTGGTGAATGCTGTACTGAAGCATTTAGAACTTAAGCCACAATACATTTATTTTTCAAATGTTGTGAAATAGCCACTAACTTTGGCAGCTATTCAGGACATTTCCACCTACTTCCAGCTGGTGGTTTGGTACATACAGATTTTCCATAATTACTGCATTGTAATTTGCTCTCTTCTATTTGTTAAGTATCTCTGGTAGTCACAATTCCAACTATTTTCCACTAGGCGACAATAGATACCTGTGCAGCTCAATTATTTTCTTCCTTTTTCTGTAACCCCTCCTGTTTTATTTCTTTTCCTGAATGAACCATCTGTAAGTCATAGTAGAACCATTCAGTGCTTCTAAAATCTGTGTGAACTTCCACTCTGTTTTACAGGCCCCAAATCTGATTTTCAAGGAAGTTGGTGCAAAAACATTGAGAACATCATGGCCTTATATATTGATTAAAGAAAGTATTTTCTTCTTGTATTCCAGTAATACAAAATAGACTTTGCCCTTTCCTTTTTTATCCCTAAGCACAGTTCTTGTTGAAGGGTTGCTGATGGCTCTCTGCGTTGCAATTAGCCAGAATCTCTCTTCTAAGTCTGTGACTGCCAGGAAACTGCAATGATGTTCATCACTCTGCATCCATGCATGTGTGACAGCAGATATTTTCTACTCCTTCACTGGGTAACAAAACATATGAGCGCTCCAATGTTGAAGACACTTTCTAACTAACTACATTGTAGAATTATGCACATGGAAAGTGAATTGGTTTTAAAACAAGAGTGAAATGTGAATTCTGTTGCTAGACCCAAACACTGATAATTTCCTGATTATGCCCAAATGTCCCTTACTTCCAAACTGCTGTACTGGTTCTTATCAGTCTTCTGTCCTAGGACAGTATATATGAGAAGACTGTGTTCTATTTAAAGTAAAAAATTGATAGTTGAAAAAGATGATGTGAATTGCAAAAACTGTGTTCTCCTCTGGTTGTGGTGTTTCCCATTAGATCCATGTGCTGTTGAGACCTTCCTTCACCAGGTTGCTATTGATTCTGGACAACAGATTTAACATAGATCAATCTAATCTCAGAGCAGAAGTGGTGATATCTTTTAGGTGGAGCGTGCCCAGGTGCTCCTGAGTTGTCAGTGTATCAGCACATTTAAAATCTTGGCCCATGCCTGTAATTTTTGCAGGAGACTGGTTCCCCAGAGAAATGAAATATCCACCACTGACTCATCTTTTGATCCCTCATTTTTTTCTCCATAATTTTTATACTCATTGGCAAAGTCTGGTTGAAATTGATTCAGTTAAGTTTCTAGAACAAGAAGGGCTTACAGCCCCCAAAAGATGCTTTAGCCAGACAGCAGTTCCTATGCTTGCCTTTTCCTTCTGTCAAGAAGGAGCAGCCTTTCATCAGCTTAATCAGGACCCACAAAGGCTGGTTCTCACTGTAACTTACTTATCTTTTTCCTTGCCCTCAGTAGGCAGGAAGCCTGGGAAACAGGTCAAGGCTTTATGATAATAGACACGGTGGAAGGCTGAGGTTATAACAGTTCATAGGATGCACAGCCATTGGAAAATCAGCTGCATTTGTCCTGCCAATCACAGAACTGCTTGTTCTCTCTTTTGTATTACAGTCCACTAAAATCCACCATTAGAGTAGTTCTGGGTCAGCAAATATTTAATAAAACGACTGATGTAACACAGACATTTGAGATAGAGAAATACATCTTGCATCCTCAGTATTCTGTGTTCAATCCTACTGACCATGATATTGGTGAGTATTTTTTTCCTATAGTTTTATTTTCTGCTTACTCAACTCAGTTGCAAGTTTAGTTGGTATGTTAAAAACTGCTTTCATAGAGGAAAAATCATAGATACTAGGAGAGGCTTTTGAATCCAGAGGGTTCTTAGTTTTACCAAAGTTATATCCGCATCTGAAAGCTAGACACATTCAGATGAAAAATAAATTGCAAATTTTAAATAATTATGATAATTAGCCTTTGGAGCAATTTACCTAGATGTGTGGCAGATTCATCACCACTTCAAGTCTTTGTGAGATTAGGCATTTTTTCAAATGAACCAGAAACTGTGGGCTTGATGTAGGAATTACTTGGTAAAATTCTATTGTCTGTATTGTATAAAGGATCTGACTAGATGAATATAATAACCCCATCTGCTCTGAAAAATCTGTGTTACTAAGAATCATTTTTTACACTGAGATAGGTTTAAAAACCTATCTCAGGCTGTCTTATCAGTCAGAAGTTAAATGCCCTTCTGATTGGCCTTATACTATTAGTCAGAATGACAATGGAACAGCAACTTCTTATTTTCTGATCTGCTCTTGTGAAAGGTGGCACGTCACCCCAGGGTATCAAGCTGTGTGAGCACTTTGTCTATGAGGCTTTAATAACCTGACATTGGGAATATATTAGGTCAGGCATGTACTGCCTTTTTTTGCTCCCAGATGGTGGATTTTTTCCACTCTGTAGCAAAAAGCATTTATATTCTGTGTTGGTGGGAGCTCTGTCACAGCATACCAGGAGACAAACTAGATTTGAGGCATTACTCTGCTCTGAAAAATCCTCATGACACTTTGAGATCTCATAGCTTTTTTAATTATTTTAATTACTCCAAAATTTGGCATGCCTCACCATGTCCAAACCTAGGGAGAGCTGAACATGGAATGCCTAACATGAGCCCAACTGCATAAACAAACATGCAGGAGGGGAAAGATGCTGGGATATGTCCTGTCCAATCAGTGATTTCTACTGATGCAGCAGAAGAGTTTTTTCCTGCTGAAAACCCTTTTCTAAAGGAAACAAACTACCACATGAGTGTTTGCTAGGAAGTTTAGGGGATTCAGGGACAGGCAGAGTTGGTGGGGAAGAGGAGGAAAGTGAGGAAGAGCAAGCTGCTGGGTGTTGGAGCAAGGTTTGCGTGGGCTTCTCAGCCTGTGAGATACTCTTCCATCAAGGGCAAAAATTTTAGTCAGTAGAGAAATAAGACTGTCCAGTGGGATCACTTGCTTTCCACAGAGCTGTGCTCACAAAACCTTGAGCTTCCAAAATGTGTGATGAGGTTTAGTAGATGTGTCCACACCACCCCAGCTCTGTTCTCTCTGAGTAGTGTGGTCTAACCAACATGCTGCCCTTGTTCAGCTAAATACAAAGGCCCCTCTGCTGCTCTACAGCCAAATAGAAAAGGTTTGATACAGGGGAACCTGCTACAGGGTTTTGAAATCTTTTTTCTGCATCAATCTCATGATGCTGCACAGCTTCATATTTAGTTTTCAGCCCCATCAAGGGTTAGTAAAGGTGGTTCAGAACCTTGGCACTGAAATATCCCGGGTTTTTATTTGTTAATTTTCAAGATCTTTAATTTTCCTGATGGTAACAGATCATGAAATACACGAGCTCTTGGTGTAATTATTTTTTTAATGGATTTGGAATTAGGCCAGTGGCCAGGGTTTCAGAAGCAGTAAGTACTTGCTCATCCCACTTATTTCAGCTGAGAGTTGGGGATATGTCACTGTTATTTAACTATAAGGTGGGAGGAGACACGTATTTTCTATCTTCCCCTTTCTCTACAAAGACAGTGAAGCAAAATCTGCTCAGTGAGCACAGCATAAAATAAATATTCCCACAAGGGGAGTAGCTGAATGTTTCAGCCTTCAATTTGCTGTGAAATCAGGTGCTGTTGAAATGAGTCTGTCTGTCTTTGATTGAAGTATCTTAATTAAGAGAGGCTTAGGGGATAATTAAATTTGTATCTGAGACCCATTGCTGCCAATCCCATCAAAGTAAGGGAACAGTCACTTTCTTCCTCCTGTATTTTCTGTTCTGCAGCTTTGATTAAGCTGAAGAAGAATGGCCAACGTTGTGCTGTCAAGTCCCAGTTTGTTCAGCCCATCTGCTTGCCAGAGAGTAACACTGTCTTCCCTGACCAGTTGAAATGTCAGATTTCTGGGTGGGGATACAAGCATGAAAGTGAGTAAAATGAGACCTGGTGTTTGTAGAAAAAAATGATGACAAAAACATAATGCTCAAGTATACACTATACAACAGAGTTTGGTCAAATATTTTGCAAGGGACTTCTGGTGGGATTCTTTTTACCAACGTTTAGATGTTTACAACATTTACATGTGAAATAGTCATTCTGAAGTTCCTTTATAGTCCTTGGAATCTGGAGTGTGGTTCCCTTGACCGAATGTGTTGATTTTAAGATGAGATGAGCTATAAGCTATAAGATGTCTGTGGACTGGGAGGGGAGCAGGTAACATGTTGTAGGTGCCAACGACCTGGCACCTTAGTCAAGTGACTCCTACCCCTGGTTTCTCCAGGTTAGTACCAAAGACTGCAAACCAAACACATCAATCACAGACAAAACTCTGTGATGGATGGGATCTTCGACTTCACCATCAAGAAACTTTGGAAACATCTACTAGAAAGGGCCATATAGACTTTGGGCTAGGAAGCGCTTACATCCAGCTTGAGAAAGGTGGAAAAATCCATCCCATCCTTTCAGGTGAGGAATTTCAGGATTATGAGGCTTGATGATGCTGCTTCAATGCAGACACATGTAGATAGATGAGGACTGAGGAGCCGGATGCCTCATTTTGGTAAGAGATGTAGTATGACCAAATGTTGTCCTTGTCTAAAGGCAAAAAGAAGTAATGAAGCCTTTGATAAATGGATTATTTATTACGACATCTGGAAAGACGAGAGGACAGGAGGGCTGAGATTCTGTTCCCGAGTCTCTAGGAAATGAGAGAATCCAAAGTGGATTAATATCTGGACATGGCATATTGTTATTTTAAAGGATATAGAGTCTGACTGGAGGATGAGAAAGTGATCAGATCACTATAAAAATTATTATCTTTTAAAGATATCACAACATGAATATCATGGAGAGGTGTTGTATGTTTATATGTTGTGTAGTGCCTTGTGTTTTCATGTTATGCTCTTGACATTCTGTAAAAATGACTTTCTTTTCTCTCTGGAAATTTTTTAAAGATATATCTGGTTATTCAGATGTCCTGCAAGAGACACTGGTTCCACTTATTCCTGAGGAGAAGTGCAAAAGTCCTGAAATATATGGAACAGAACTCACTGAAAATATGTTCTGTGCTGGCTACTTCGATAGCAAATCTGATGCTTGTCAGGTAATGCTGTGAGTCATCTTTAGGCAGATGACTAAAGATAGAGGATAGAAATGTACATTATGGCCAGAAATCTCACAGTGTTACAATTCTTAGTTCTGATATTACAGTGTTCCTAAAGAAAAGAAATGTTCCTAAAGACATGTTCCTAAAGAAAAGAAGTTTATGTGACTGCACTCTTTGCTTTTACCTACATTTTTTAATCTGTTCCATGTCACATAAATTCTACAGAAGGGTTCTATGGAGTTATATTCCTCCTACCCTCACAAAGGCAGTGGCTATGCACCAGGTGTGTTGCTTTAGCTCCTGGCTGAGCCTGCAGGTGGAGGCAATGGTTTGCTGCCCAGCTGGCAGGAATGTGCTGGCAGGACAAGCAGTATGAATCTGTGTGGGGCCAAATCCCTGAGCTGCTGCCTCTTGCCTGAGGGGAAATAAGGATACCTGGGTAGGAGGTCAGGAGTAAAGGTGAGGTTTGGAGGAGGAAGGAGCTGAGGTTTCTATAGTGGAAGGGATTGAATGGTGTAGAGTATCAGTCAACTGGAAACTGTTTTATAGCCTCAGTCCTTCATGGAATAACCATGCTCTTACTACTTTGAATTATGTCACATCTTGGCTCTGAATAAGGATGCAGAATTGCTGTGATGATAGATGAAAATTTTTAAAATTAAAGATCAGATTATTCCTTACATAAAACTTCAGATTTTATATATTCAGTTCATTTTGAAGGAGGAGGGTTATGCTTTATTAGCATAAATTTGTGAAAAGGTAGCACATAGTTGGCAGTGAGTTTAAGTGGAGCAAAGAATATCACGCTGTGTGTTGGAAGCCATATAGCTCATATATGTGTCATAAACATGTCGTGAACATATCAAAAGAAAGGTGTCAAGAGTGAAATGGCAGCGGTCAGCAGTGGCTCAAGGTTTGTAGGCCAGGGCTGAGGACTGGTGCTAGTTACTGGCTGCAAGTGTTCATACTATAGCCAGAGAGCTGGAAACTACCCTGCTTGCTCAGCTTTCCTTGCCTTACCCAGGAAGTGCAAATACAAAAGGCAGCATCGCAGCTGATTCTCCCTCTTGCCCTGGAAAGAAGAAAATGGAAGGAAAGAGTAAGGAGCTGTAGAAAGACAAGTGGTGTGGAGAGAATTGGGAAGTCTGAGAAACCAATTTAGAGTCATGGATGTTGCTGAAGAACAGTGCTCGTGACAGGAAATCATTATTAGTGTATAAATAATTAATTTTTTCCCTGTTGTCAGAGGTGTAGTGTGGTCTGAGAAGAAATAGTGTAGACCTCTTATTGTCTCAACAGATGTAGCAGACCTCCAGGTTTTCTTAATGTACCCTTTGGGTATTAATCTATATACCATCTGTTATGTATAAAAATATTTCAAGATTAAGAAGCACCAAGCAGATAATGTGTTTTGCTTGATTATTTTTAAAGATTTTCTTGTAAACTTTTTTTTTAATTAGTGCACTGATACCAAATTGCAGTCAATGAGACTAGTTTGGAGAATAAGCAAGTTCTGAGAAGTAAATTGATCTCAGGTGCAAGACTTCATTTGATGCCCATCATTTATCACAGAAATCTCCTAGTATAAAGGCATCACAATTTTCCTACATGTTTTGCTCTTGAGGAATTTTCTTTTGAAATAGGAAAAAATATATTTCTTCTTAGTCTCAAATAACTAGAGTGGTGGCTCTTTTACCAGTACCATTTACTAAGTCACATTTTTCATTTCTAACATTTTAATTTCTGTAGCAAGTCAGTCTAAGAGTAAGAGTAATAATAAACTACCCTGTCCTAAATGTTTGCAAGGTTTAAAATAAGTAGAAGTGTTCCAAATTAATCCTTGCTGTAGTGTAGGTGGGCTGCTTTTCCATTTATGGTTTTAATGACAAGGTAAATGCTCAATAGTATCAAATTCAACAGATGCCAAAACCCCATATAGTACATAAAATTACAGCATGTAAATTACATAAATTACAGCAATAAATCCACAGTCACATGGAAAAGTGTGTCTGTATTCAACACCTTTCTTTAAAAACCCCCATGTTCTCTGACAGTTGCAATAAACTGCATCAAGAAACTCTCTAGATGGACCCACGTAACCCATCCATGCAGTGCTGATATTACAACATAGTGCCACGCCTCAAAGACTTGCTTACTCCCATTGAAAGTGATCTAAATCAATTATGCTTTTCAGGAGGTGTCTGAATCAAAAAGGATTTCATTAAAGAATTAGATTTTAAACAAAATCTGATATTTTGATACTTTTGTTCAGTGTGTAATTAAAAAAAGTCCACCATTATATTAGAGGTATAACTGAAAAAGGTTTCTGTAATGAAACTTCAGTAAACTGCTGTTTCCGTGTTTTGTTTTTAGGTTAAATCTCATGTGCAAACATTCCTAATTTAAGACTTTCACAAATTGATCTTTTTCTGACTGCTTTCTCTCAAATTAGATAATTTTTGCTTACTTTTACTTACAGGGGGATTCTGGTGGACCTCTGGCCTGTGACCAAAATGAAATCTCTTACCTCTATGGAATTGTCAGCTGGGGAGATGGCTGTGGCAGAGTCAACAAACCTGGAGTATATACAAGAGTGACAAATTATGTAAACTGGATTAATGAGAAAATAGCACCCCGAAAAACTAGCTGAACAGTTAAATATGCTAACATTTGAAGCAGGGTTCAGGAGTCTTTTGGTTTCATTAAAATGGCATAAATATTTTATTATAAACTGGTAAGAAAACTTTCAGAGTAATTCTTAGCAATTCCAAGCCAGACCACCAAAAGTAGGCTTGCTCCAGCTGATGTCAGAAGCCTTGACCTAGAATTCTAGGGCTGTGAATTGCTCAACAGACATGACTGTCTTTATTTGTTGCAATAAAAATACCCCAAACATGTTGAGACAGTGCACAAAAATCTCTAACTCTGTCTGCTTAGTGGATTACATAAAAAGTGATTTTATGTGTTTATGTCGTTTCTGGTGGAGCTGTCATCCTCCAAATCAACCTGCAACAACATTGTACTTGTATTCTCAGATGAGATTAAAAAAATAAACAAGAGGAGGACCAAAAATGAAATTCCCTCTCCCTCAGAAATGGTCTCTTGAAGTTCAGGTCAAGAGACACCAACAGAACAATGTACATAAAGCTGCTCCTCAGCTAACTGCAACAAACCAGTTCTTGGGGTGAAAAACAGAGGCTTTAGGTTTTGTTTCAACCAAGCATGTAAGCTTGTGCCTCAGAGCTCTGCTGAATCTGGTGTGCAATTTTCCAGCAACATTTATGCAACACCTCCCAAGAGCTCGAAGTTTCTTGCTAAAAAATGTTGGAATTTGGAGCACTTGATTTAGGCCAATCCATCCAGGACCTTTTGCAGACTGTGATCTGCTCCTCGCCCTGAGGATAGCAATGGAAATACTTCGCCTTGATGATAAATCCCTAAACATTTCTTTAATTTGAAAGTGTTTTGAAGATGTCTAAGATTTTGTACTAACAAGTTGTTCAACTATTTAGATAATTCAGACAGGAGGTTTCTCTTAACAGATTTTTCAGCTGGATGGTTGGAGGAGCATCTTGACATTTTCCTCAGGGATTTGGTGATATCATAAACCACAGGCTTTGCTGTCATGGTCTATGGAATTGTTATGGGAACAATCAAAATTATTGTCAAAAATTATCAAAATAAAAAATATATAGCTGTTTAGAGGCTGTGGACTCAGCTGTGTTAGCAAAAAAAGGCATATAATTACTCAACAACAACAAAAAATCGGAAAAAGAAGGATGAAAAATTCCCGCTTCTTCTTTTTTTTTTTTTTTTTTTTTTAAAATAAAGGGAACCTTTAGCCATGTCAGATCTGTACAAGTGTTGACGTGAAATGTACTTCTTCCCTGGTAGTGAACATTTATGGACTCTCTTAAGTGTTTCAAGCAAACTTGTGCTTTAAGATATAGAATTTTAAACTGGTGTCTAGATGCTCAGATTTGTATTTTGTTTTATAGTACTGGCAGTGTCCTCACAGGTTTCTTAGTAGTGGTGAATGATATCTGTGATTAACAGAAAATTTGTAAGGAAAAATAACCAAAACCTGAATATATGTAAGTACAAGTATATAACAACTCTAGTCTAGATAAATTATGTAAACTGTTTAATAAAAACATTTACCCTCCATTTGTTGGACTTAGTCTGTTAGGTATAAATTTACAATAAAATACTTGAATGCCTCTGTAGATTGTTCTACAGGTTAGGAGCTGATAGAAAAATGAAATAACACTTGGTGCTGGAAGGCATCTGAAAAACTCTGCATAAGGATCAAATTCAGCTGGTGGTGCTCCCAGTTTTATGCAAGCGTCACACAAATATCCAACAGACAGATGTAAGTACTTGAATGTGTTTTTCAGCTATGAATACTGTGAATCCTAAGATCAAAGTCTTCAGTTTGTTTTTTCTGAAGCACTAAAAACTAACTTGAAAAACTGGGATCCCCTTCTGGGGTCTTGATTCCAAAACAAGCTGAAGACTCTTGTTTTCTGGCTCTGCCTTCCTAGCAGTAGGAGTCTGGCTTGCTTAACTCCCTGAAATGAATGTGACTGTGTAACAAGACTAACTATACCTGCTGCTGAAAGGCAAATACTAAATCAGCATGAAGGAACTATTTGCTCTTCTTTGGAAGGGATTAATCAGAAACAGGTTTCCACTCAAAGCTTAAGCCATTATGAACATCTGTATCTGCTTTGTGACTTCAGTTTCACTTTGAAATGAATATCCATCAGCACTGTGCATACCTTTGATCTTCTGGTTTTGTGTTATATATGTTCTCTTGGCCTCCTCTTGCAGTAAAGAAGGTGGCTGTTTGACAGGAAAGGTGTTAGACTGGTGTTTCTGAAAATTTGTGTATAGTTTTTCAGCTGTCCTGTTTTCAAAATCTATGCTGCTTGTATCACTACACAGCAACTCTAATACAAACAATAACACATTTTTAAAAAACATATTGAATTATCTATTTTCTGCCCTCAAGGGTCTAAATGACAAGTTTCCAGTTGATACTGTAATACTTTGAATGCATTAAAGTTAATTCGTGGCTTTCAAATCAATATGTTTGTCCACTGTTACTGTATTGACTTGGTGGAACTAAATTAAAACCATTTGAGCATCAGCTGTATGGTGACTAGCACTGTATTAATTACACAAACCCAGAGCAGGGGTGGCAAGGAAATGTCCACGTTAAGTGAGATGTCCTTGTCTGACCTCTCACACCCCTGACACGGGTCATATTCCTATGGAGCACTCCAACTCCTTCTGTCTCCTGCCTTTCTGTTGAGCATTACCTCATTGTCCATACTTTTCTCCCCCTTGGAAGCGATTATCGCTTTATTTAAAATGAAAGTCCAGCCTAAATGTCCTAGTGAAATTTAATCTGATATTTTCCCTAATTTTATACGGAAAATGAATTAGAATGCAAAGCTCATTGAAGAAACACTTCCCTAATTCATTATGAAACACATTTAAAGATGGTTTTATTACATTGTGTATTATTCCATGCAAACTGACTGATTCAAAGGGAAGAAATAAATGCAAACATCTAAAAAAACCCCTTCTATTATGTTCTTGAAAGAAAAATGCTGTGATGCTGTTTAAAAAAAGCTGAAGAACTAATTACCATCAAATAAGATGCAGCAGGAGTATTTTTGGAATAATGGACTCTAATTAGTCCATTGCTTGTGGAAATAAATCTGAGGACATCATTAACATATCTTATTCTATTAATTGTAGTTGCTCTGGGATTGGGTTAAGCGGGTTGTTATCTTGTGACAGTTGCATTGCAAAGAAGAAAAAAAAAAGAAGAGTATTTTTGCTTGGGGTAGTTGGCTGTATGTCTTCTGGGTGCCAAAGAAGAGCTGTAATTACATTTTTGAAAAGTGAAATTTGGGCGTTCTGAGGAAGGTGCGGGAAGGGGCTGTTTCTGCCGGCCAGAGGCAGGCGCGGCTCCGCAAAGGAAATCCGGTCCGGGGTTTGCGGCCGCCCGGGCGCGGGGCAGCCCCAGTCCGGGCTTTNCCAACCACCCCCACAGTAAAATACGTCGAACAAAGAATTAGTGGAAGGGTTCCCGGGACCCCTTTTCCCCCGGCCCACTGGGGCCGGGCAGTGCCGCTCTGGCCGCCCGCCCGCGCGGGGCCCTAATAAAGCTATTTTGGAAGTGACCCCTCGGGCGGCCGGAGCGCGGGGCGGGCGCAGCGAGCCGGCGCAGCTGTCCGGAATCATGACTGAAGATGACGGATTCCGTGGTGGTGGAGGG
This sequence comes from Calyptomena viridis, assembly GCA_013390005.1. Taxonomy (NCBI): domain Eukaryota; kingdom Metazoa; phylum Chordata; class Aves; order Passeriformes; family Eurylaimidae; genus Calyptomena; species Calyptomena viridis. Next base: position 69,051 of record WEIV01012546.1, read on the forward strand.
TCACGTCAAATTGAGAGACGGGAAAAAGGTCCCTGCTCCCAGCGCCCCTTCGGTCCGCGGGGCCGGGGGTCCCCCGCCGACCCCCCTTCCCCGGAGGGGAGAGAGCCCGCTCTCCCCTCCCCGGCCCTGGCTAACCCTTGTCCCTTTGCCTCTCCTTGCAGTGGAAGAACAGGTGGCTGGTGCTGCGCAAGCCCTCCCCGGTGGCAGGTAAGAGGGGGCCCGGGCCGGGGGAGGCAGGGCCGGGGTGTCCTTCCTCCTCCTCCCGGGGCCGGGGGACAGGGCTCGGGGCCCGGGAGCTCGCAGGGCTCCCCTGGGGCTGCGGTGCCCGCAGAGCGCACCCTCGGTGCGGCTCTCCCGAAGCTGTAATGCCCGAGCGCCCTGTCTGGCTTCGGGAAGGGCTCCTGCGCAGCTTAATGCCAGGCACTGGCTAAAACCGACGGGAAAAGTGACTTTTCAAGGGACAGCCGCTGGGTTTGGTGGCCGTTTAAAATGGAATTTATTTTTTCCCCTAAATTGTTATTATGTCTTCAGAGTGATTGCTGGCTGTAAAAAAAAAAAAAACCTAGGAAAAAAAAAAGCTGGCATTGTTAGCTCGGCAGTTATTTTTGATCAGTGTTTTGACAGAAAATATCACTCCAATTTAAAAATAAATTGACATTTTAAATTAAGGGGAAAAAAAAAAGATTGTTTCCATGCTTCTGAAGGGGAAATTGAAAATGTTAGACAGAGCTGATGTTTTACTGCTGCAGAAGGAAAAATGCATTTCGGGTCTCCCCATCTATTGCCAACAGGGAAAACATTTGGGCCCCAAAGTGTATCTTTCCAGGGCTAAATGTTACCTACACTTGGGAAATCTGAATCTGCATTGCTGCAGACTAGATTATGGCATCTTTTCTAGGCTGCTGTTTCATAGTAATTGAAGCTCTTCATACCTAATAATTTATTACCTGAATTGCTACAGTAATTTTTTAGTGTCTTAAATACCTGTATCTCATCTGAATCTGTGAAACTTTTCTGTGTGAAAGGGCATCTATTGATCCTAGAGCTGGTATCTAGACACGTGAATGTGGGCCTGGATTTCTAATGCAAGTAAGCCAAGTTTGAAGAGGATAGATAAGAGAGCCTGGCTGATAATGTGGTTTATTCCTCAAAAATAATATTTTTATTCTAGCTAAATTAGCTAGGATAAAAAAAAAGGCCCCAGTGATTTTCTTTTCTTGGTATGTAAACTATAGTTGTTTCTTCAGGCACACAACTGTATTGCAGAAAGCTTAAATATCATGGTTGCAGCTGTTTTTGCTAACAGGTGCACAAATACAATTGGGGATCCATGCAAAGCTCTGCATTAGTTAGCAGACAGTTCAGTCTTTCAGTCATTTTTCATCTGTTTGGAGATTTGCCTGTCCCTTGCCCAGCTGAGAGCTGCAGGGCATCTTGCCAGAGCTCGGAGCACCACACCCCAACATTCATAAAATGGTGCATGGGGGTCTTTCTCTTTTGGGGTTTGTACATCAGCTTAAGATGTTGATGTTGATTTGATATTGACCATTATTTTAATTTATATCTGAGTGCTGTGTGATAGGAAAGGAACCCAGGGGAAAGAGGGCTGCTGTCATAAATGCATAAAGTGGGAGAGGTCTTTTTCCCCTTTTTTTGTCTTTTGGGTTTGCTCATGAAACATGTTTTGCCCATGGGATCCTGGCACTTAAATTCCCTTCTTCCACTTCATAGTTACTGTGTAATAAACACCTCCAGGAGGGGGTTAAAAACAACTGATGACATAAGCAAACATTAAAAGAGAAATAAATAAAAGAAGGTGTGGTGCATAATGATTTTTAGTGAGGGCTACTGTGTAGCATTTAACCGGGAAACCTGAGCTGGCCCGAACAATCTCACAGTGCAGTCTGCTCGCCATTTAGTACTTGGGTAATCTGTGAACTACCGTAAGAATTTCATTTGTGGTTCAGTATGTTCTAGTGGAAATACAGATGACAATAGGCTCTCAGTCCTTAGAGTTTGTAATGTGAACAGCTATCATAGCGTAACTCCTAATGTTAAGAATTAATGAGTCAGTCCCTGCCAAACTCGGGAGAGTATCTGAAAAGACACTGGACTTTGATGAGTAAAATAGGCAAGACTTATTGCTGGCTTCCCCACTTCTGAGCCTCCAGATTACCCTTGAAACTTGCCTTCAGTTTTTGCTTCCTGAAAACAAGGACTACAAACTAAGTGGGGTGGGAAAAGGAATTGGAGTTCTTACATTGGCTTGATCAGGCTGGCCCTTCAGTTGTCTAAAGCACATTTGCATTGCAGCAGAATGCTGAGAAATGTGTTATGGTCTATGCTCTGCCTCATCATCTCTGACAGTTTTGCTTCTTTTAGACTGTTTGCTAATGCTGGTGTACAAGGATAAATCTGAACGAGCAAAAGGACATAAGGAGAGGAGCAGCATGACCTTAGAAGACATCTGTGGCTTGGATCCTGGGCTTTCCTATGAGGGCCTGAATCACACGCTCGCAATCATCTGTCTCTCTCAAGTTGTGATGCTGGGATTTGAGAACAAGGAAACAATGTCTGCGTGGGATGTAAGAATACGCTACAGTTTGGGGGAAGGTAACCTTTGTCTCCTTGTACTTTTTTTTTTCTCCCCATGGGGTAAGAAACCAAAGAAAAGCAAAGCTAAAATGCAAATAAAAAAGTAGTTCAGGAAAAGACTGTTGCTCATTTGAGAGTGAAGAGACTGGCCTTTTCCTTAGATGTTAAAGCTGGTGTCCCTTATGATAGATTTTGACTACAGTACTGTGCAGTACTGGTGGATAACTATGAGAGTTCTCACATTAGGTTTTTGGTTTTGGCACTGACAGTGTGTAGCTTTGAAACAAAGTGATTGGACTTCTGGTGCTACAATTTACTTGGGGATCCTGGGAATATGGGTTAAGAGATGCAGAGTCCTGAGTTGTACTTGGCTAGTTCAGACCCATTTTGCTGAGCTGCTGTGAGGTATTGCATTGATAATGCTTATTGCTGCTAGTATCCCATTTTAGAAATAGACTTCTTGCAATAATGATTGTCATCAGACACATTTTTTCCAGCTAACTTAACTTTTCTGCACTCCTTTACTTTATTTTCTTGGTTAGCAGCTGTGAAATGTATAGTGGTGAACAAAGAGTGATAATGTTGGTAATCCATAGTATCTGTCTTATGTTTGTTTAGTCAGGACTAGAGAAGGAGGGTAGGTGTGTGGGAGACACACATTCACCATCTTTATCTTTTGATACATATGCTTTGCCATCTGTTGGGCTTGTGGCTCGTTCATTTGCAGTACATATGTAGAAGGATGGCCTGGGAATTTTACAGTAAAAAAATGTAGAAATATCAGAAGTGAGATGTGTGGATATACTTCTCAGAGCTATCAAGTGTGAAGCCTTGTATAACTGGAAATACAAACATGAGCAATACAAACATGAATAGTTGGAGTAGTTTGTACACTTTGATGATACAGCTGTATTGTCTTCTGGTTCTGTTTTGTTTTGTTTTTCCCTAGATTTGAGATCTGTATATAGATAGACTTGTCCTAAAACCCGTAGAGAGAATTTGAATTTGACAGAGTAGGTTTGGTTTTTATGATCTTGCACTGGTGCAGTGCTGGGATGAAAAGAGTAATCTCAGTCTGTGTGTGAGTGTTATGGTTGTGATTGGAGGAAATGCAGAAGCAGTGAAGGGTTTTTTTCCAAGGAAACCCGTGAATGAGATAGGACTAGAGCCTACTGGATGATCACATGTGCAGCCATGGAGTAAAGGGGAAGGGGGAAAGAATGTGTGATGTGGAGAAATGCAGAAGTAAGAAAAGTATAATTGGTTGAACTGGCAATAATTTGTAGAAAGTTAATTGAAAAATGCTCAGGGGACAGAGACTAAACCAGAGCACAAACATTTTTTTCAGGATTTTATCTGTCAGTGCAGGGTCGGTTAGGAGAAAGAAGTCAAATTAAAGTGAGTCTAGTTTGAGTAGACAGAAATAGAAAAGTAAGGAGACTGATATGAAGATAGCATGGTGACTAGTGTTTTTTCTTAAAGTGTAGTAAGGGTGCCTTTGTGTGCCTTGAAAGTAAGGTGGCTGGATGATAAAAATAGGTGAGGGACAGATGACCTCAGAGTCTGGGAAGCAAAAAAAAAAGTGAGAGGAGTCGACACTTTCTTGAATGAGGACCACAGAATTGAGGCATGCTTACTGGAGCTCTTAGTGCTTTCTCTCCGTTTTTAGCAGATGAAGTGGATGTGATTCCTGGAATGTGCTTGAGCCCACAACTCATTCTGAGAAGTTAGCATACTGCAGATCAATGAATAGCTGTGAAGAGGGAAAAATTGGCTGAAGAAAATGATGAATTTAAGTAGTACCTTTTGTTCATGGGTATATTCAGCTCTGTGTCTTCATAAATTTTTTTTTCATAGAGTAGGAGAAGGTGATGGCTGTGGAGAATTTTGAAAAAATTCCAGTGTACCAAGAAAGAGGTGTATGGAAAAAGCTTCATATTCACATATATTTTTTTCCTCTATTTTGGCTTTGTTCAGATTTGGATATCCTGTTTTTCGACAGTGGTCTAGAATTTGAGCTGAAGCTCTTTGTTTTCAGCAGCTGTCTTAACTTCCAACTGATTGTGTGAAGAGTGGGTTCCATTCCTCATTTATGAAGCGGAAAGAACCCTGATGCTTCTGATTCCGTGGTTTAAATTCCAGCAAAGTACTGAGCAGAGTAAACCGAGCAGAGGGGTTCAAGTGACATTAAAGATTCCTTACTGAACGTTATTTGTCATGATGGTTTTGCTCTCTTTTTCATAGTTTGTGTTTAAGCAGGTTGCGTAACAAACTGCGTGCCCAAAAGGGGACATCGTGTGACTATTGATTTGCTCCCTAGCAGTACTAATGGCAGAGCTGTAAGTAGAGCTGTGGTTAGTTAGATCTATCTCTGTCTCCTTGCACATTTCACTCGAATGACTTTGTGGCTAATTCTGCTGGAGCCTTAGGGAACTTACCAAAGGCATGTCATAGACGAGGAGTTGACTTACAGCTCAGATCGTAACTAAGAATATAGCCAAGTAGTTAGATGAGAAGGAAGACTTGGACCTAGATGAAATAAATGCATGATGGTTGGAGGAGCATGAGCAAGAAACAGGGAAGAGTGGCTGTAGGAAGTGAGACTACCTGGAAGTCAACCTGTAGATTTCATAGGCAGGGAGCTGTTTGTATGATCTTTGATGCATAACTAAAAGCAAAATCTGTGTACTTTTTGATAAGCACTCCACTAAAAATCTCTGCTGGGAAATGTAACAGTCTTGATGCTTCTCTCTGCCAAGAAAAGTAGAGGGTTTTTGTTTTTTTTTTTTGTCTTTTGTTGTCTAATCACAATATGAAAGAAATTAGAGGAGTAGTGAAGGTCAAAACTATTGTTTGAGAATTACGTGCTTGCTCACTTAAATTGCAAGCATTGCTCCCTTTGAAACGCTGAGATTTGAGCCCTTGCAGTGATCTTGATAATTTATTATTTAGAATGCAGTAGGTCTGGGAGTGAAAATGGGAGACCAGCCTAGAACAACTGCTTCTTTAGGTAAGGAACTGTGCAATGTAGGGGATACTGAAGCTGAGATTTGAAACTGAATTTTGTAAACTTGAATGAGATAGATGTTTCTTTTTTTTTCCTCCACTCTTGAAATTTAGGCTGTGAAATATGATAAGGTAACTGACATCTAAGAGTGTTTATTACCTATGAATCACTTAATTTCCTAGTCATTTTAAATGTATGGGTACCCACTGTCGTCAATTCCTAAAAGAATCACAAAGGTGCAAAAATGTAGTTTTCCCCATTTTACTGCTAGGGAAAAAGTGAGGCAATTTGTTAAAGGTTGCAAATGAGTCAGTGATAGAGATTTGTTTAGAACGTGCCTATCTATTGAGCACTAGGTTTTGGGCTCTTTGAGCATCATGTTATTTGTGTGCATGCATATAGGAAAGGAGAGACAGGTTTTTCTGTCTCCTCCTCAAGTCTATGTAGTGATGCAAAGATGGAATAGGTAAGTGAAGTGTGGGCTGGATAAGTGGAAGACTTAGGATAAATTACAGCAGCATTACAACTTCAATAATTTGTAGCATTAGGTCAAGAGATGGTGATTTTTTCCCAATCCTAAACTGGTATAATAGAGAGTAAAGAACTTAGAGTTACTTACATGGGGCTGTCTGGGCTCCATGTAGAATCTTTGTTAGAGTCTTGTGGTGTGGGCAGGGCTTGGTCCAAGTACCACAACTGACAGAACGACTTATGTAGCATAAGTCATGGTACCTTACCTGTATATTCTGTAGTAATTTTTTTCTTCCTTATTTGCTAGTTCATAGATTTCAAGTCTTTGTAGCCCCTGGCACTAAACTAGAGAGTGGGCCTGCTACCCTGCATTTCTGCAATGACATTCTCGTCCTTGCAAAAGACCTTCCTCCCAGTGTCATGGGGCAGTGGAAGCTCTCAGACCTGCGTCGGTATGGAGCTGTCCCAAATGGATTCATCTTTGAAGGGGGTACCAGGTGCGGCTTCTGTAAGTACAACTGGAACCTGTCTTCTAAATGTTGCTTGGTAGCTTTTGTAGAAATGTAAATGCCAGTGTCGTTCAAAGTGGAAACTGCACAATCAGCTGTGCTTCTTTGTCATACAGGCAGCCTCATATCAGAGGGTCTGTTCTGAGTGGATTTCTGCAGGCTTAAACCATGGTGTTCAGTAAAAATGTGACTGTCTGTAGTCCAGACTGAACGCTGCCAGAAGATGTTTAATCAAAAGTTGCTGTTGGACACAGAGCAAATATAAGATATTGAAATTCTATGGCTTGTGTCATCCAAGAGAAAAGGCAAAATGGTTTAATGTCCAGATTATTAAATTATGATTAATAATTTTGTTGTTTGTAGAGGGGAGAATGATATGGAACTTTGAGGTTACAGGCAGCATCAATGCTCTCATGTGAATGCTAA
>WEIV01012550.1:7026-23209 GCA_013390005.1 Calyptomena viridis
TGCAATTTTTCAGTCTCTTAGAACAGTGAAAAGCCATTAAAATGTAACAGCCCTCATCTAACAACCAGGAACGACTGCCAAGCTTGTGTTTCAGGCTCATGCACTATGCAGAGAGTATGATCAACTCACTTTGAGCATCCTCAGGACAGCATTAATCTCCCTGAACATGAACACACTCCACTGTTTCTCAACACCAGTAATAATTANAAAAAAGAAGACTTTTTAAGAAGGAAAGTTGAACAGCAGCAAATCCTTTACTATTTTATTTTTACTATTTTCTCACTGACTACTTGATGTCCAAAGCAACAGTCTTAAGTTTTGCTTTGTTTTTCCTTACTGCTCTCCTTGAAAAGCAGGCACACTGTCCTTGTCAAAAATGTTTCAAGGTGCTTCTCATACGGTACTGAAGAGTTAAATTAAACCTTAAACCTATAAGCACAACCTAAAAATTAATAATTTGAAGGCTTTTTTCTCCTTCACAAAAGACTCAGTAAAAAAAAAAAAAAGAAATCTCTCTGCTAAGGAAGTCAACAGGAGCAAGTGAAGTTTAAACAAAGGCCCTGGCAGCGTTACTGGCCAGAGGCGGCCTATTAGAGTCAAACTGGTGTAAGAAAGTATCTAGATTACAAAAAACGTACTGAAAATATTTTGGAAATATATGGCATAAAACTCCCAGTTGTTTATGTGCTACACCGCAACTCTACAGTGCAATCATCTATCTTTATTTTGTATATGACATTATAATATGTATTCTAAAATTAGCTAAAGCTATATATTCTTTCAAAACAACACCCCTTATTTTTTGACCTACTCTGCACTCAGATGCTTGTAGCTTTGCCAACCCTCTGCAGCTGCTTCAACACCATGCCAATGCCTGCACTTCCTCAGCCTTTCTATGCTTAGGAAAGAATCTCTGGAGACCCAAAAGAGTATTGCACAAACAATACTGTATCCTCCAACTGTTGCTAAATAAAAATCCATTTTTGCTTCCTTTGTCTCTTTTGAAGGACGAGGAACGTGTTCATTGAACTTCATTTCTGGCCGATGAAATAATATTTTCTTTTCTTTCGAAAACAAGATGGCTCAACCTAAGAGAGGCCCATTACAACGGAGGTCAGAAATAGTTCAGTGGATAGGACAGGAGACGAGGAATCGGTAAAGCTGCCTTCCTGGATCAGCCAGCAATCTGCTGCATGACCTTGACCAAAGGCAATTCACCTCCCTATTATCCCTCTGATTTTTTTGAGCATACATCTATCCAGGACATATTCAAGACAGAATTATGTGCCAAATTCTGCATGACTATAAAAATTCCCCACCATTACTTATTTTTATTGGGACATTTTTTTGCTGCCAATGAACACTGATGATGCTCCTGGACTCTACTGTACAAAAATACTGTCTAAGCAGCAAGCAAATCAGCTGGAATATCTAGGTAATACTGAAATACAAATAATTACTAACAGGATACACTGCTTGGCTTAAACCATACAGTGGGGTAAAAAAAAAAAAAAAGCAGGAGGACTTAAAATAGTGACTCCATATGTTACTATGCTGATTATTAGTTGTCTCATTAAAAAAATACCATGGTTACAAAAAAATTAAGAAAATTTATCGAACCAGAAGTGTTTCAGCTTCTCCTAAAGAGAAAAGTGTTTGTCCTTTACACATTAATCTTGTCTAAAGCTGAATGGTATCACTTTATAAACCAAGAACTTAAGTGGTTTTCAAAAATATTTAATAGGAACCTGCTGTTGACAGATATGTTCTTTCTTACCAAATATTGTCAGCACATGTCTGTCAACTTTTTAGACAGTAACTGAGGAATGTACTTAAAAGTTCAGGGGGGTGAAAAGTTTCTTGAGAATTCTTGAGATACCTGGATTCTCCTTTTTTTCTGTAAAGTGAATGATATTGATAAACATGCAGGTTCCAATAAAGTAACTTCATTCAAAAAAAAGCCCTACACTTTCTGATTTTCAGTATCTGAGCCTTGAAGAAATCAGATATTACCTACTGTGAGGAGTAAGAGTGTCCATACACAAAGTAATTTCCTCCATCACCACCATGCTGAGAGTAACTTTTTGTTCATGGTGCCAAATGAAGCTCCACTTCCTCTCAGCCAGCTTAGTCATTTCCACTCCTGCCTTGTGGTGACACAAATGTTCCAGGGAATGAGGAAACAGACCAGACCGATGCCCTCCCGACGAGAAAATGAAGTGCAGAAAGCATGCTAGAGTGAGAAGTGAGATGGTTCTTTGGTTGTTTTTAAAATTATTGGTTTTCACTGTTTAGATTTGTCTGTCTCTTTTTGTTAATAAATAGTTGGTCACCAGCTTTCAAAGACCTGAAATAATCTTCAGTTAAACTATAAACACACCCACAACAGAGAAGAACTTTGAAGTATTTTTAAGAAAAAATCAGACACCTCCATTTAATTTAAGGTATACACCATACTGAACTTCGAAGGAACGTAACAGACCTTCACAGACAATATGAATAGGGGTTATTAAGCAGTGCTTAAAACCCACTATAATTGAGATGACTGATTAAAGAAACAATCCAGAGCACACAAAAATCCCTAGCCCTCTGAACATTGTACTCTTGAACTCTATAGAGTTTTGAAGATGAAACTTTTTCAACCAGAAATCCTAATTTCACTCAGCCTCTTCAAAATATAACTACTTAAGTTAAAATAGGTCAGGTCACCTACAGAAATGTGTACAAAGCAAATTCTACCATTACCATCATAACAAGGGAAGTTTCATTTTGTTCGTTTCTTTTGTTGTTGATTTTGTTATAATAACAGCCCTCTGATTCCCAGGTAATGAAAAAGTGTTGGCATTGTATGAGAGTTGCTGCTACTTAACATAAAATTTGTTTAGTCTGCAATTTCTTCTTGTGTCCAGCAAGAATATTTGCTGTAAAATGAGTTTACTTAGTAGAAATGAAATTTTCTTGGGACAGAACAACAGTTAAATTGTTAAGAGTGATACATATTCTCCATATTACAGCATATCATTATCACTAATACTTCAGTAACTATATTATTTCTAGGCTTAAGGAAACGATAAAATAATCCTATGATTCCATGGGAAAAAAAAAAAAAGCCTACATTGCCAAACTTCCATTATTTTTGGCTTTCTTTCTTTAACTCCTGACATACAGACATCAGGCATTTTGCATGTCCTATTTGCAAGAAAAGCACATTTCCAAGTCAGTCTCTCCAGCATTTACTATTAAAAATCTTTGCTTAATAAACTGGACAAATCTGTATTTGTTCCAAAAGCCCATATGAGCTGATTAAATCAACTCCAGCAAACAGAATGAATCACATGAGCCTAATCCAAAAGCCAAATGCTCAGTGCCATCTTTAACATCACACAAACACCTCTAAATTGGAAGAGGATTAACACTGGAGCAGGCCTACAAACGGAGTAAGCAGCGAAGCTTACTGACCACCTGAGCTGGGAAGCACCAAAATGCCTTCCTTCAAAACTAATAGCTTTCCTTAGGTTCATGGCCCTTTCCTGTGAACCAATCAATCCCGACTGTCAATACTGAAGAGTCCTGAGTGTTGCCTGTCCTACCTGCTGTGCACATCAGCCATGACACATGGATAGCAGCCATAAAAACAGCGCCTTGTGTTCATGGTGAAATTAAACTTCTAGAAGACAGCTGTCCAGGGAAGCATCTCAATTATCAGTTCTTATAAATAAAAATGCAAAAAACTTTTTTCTTCCTAGTTAGGTAACTATCTCAGCACCTGAAAAATCCTTCAGTGCTCCAACACTGTAGACTCCAGCCAGAGGACCATTCCCTCTGATCAACAGAGAAACTACAGAGACTACACCTGAGAGGCTCTTTATACAGAAGGACATTGTAACTCAATAGTTTCAATTATCTCGATCTCGCAGGAAAGAACTATCTTCCAGTGTTATAAACCTATAATAAAAAAGGGAAAAATCACTTTTAGAGGGAAGGCATTTTCAATGCAGCACTGACTGAATGTTTCATTTTTGTTCCTTTCAGCACTGCTTCCTTTTTCAACAAAAGCAAATTCTGAGTGACAGAAAAGTACATTTCCCTCTCTGCCCTGCAGCTCACTCTGTGGCTGTGCAATCAATGGCAAAGTCTGAAACAGGAAAAAAGAAACTCACCAAAATCCAACAGTACAGTGAATGATGAATGCCATACAAAAATGTATGTCTTTGTATGGCCCCAAGCTTTAGAAAAGCAAAATAAGATCCCTAAAGAAATGCAAACATCCACAAGACAAGCAATCGTTAGTATAAATATTCTTTTCTAATTTAAAGTATTCCTAGCAACTATCTGCACAGCACCAGTACTGTTTTGTTAAGTAACATGATATTGAGTAAATTGGGTCAACACAATGAAAATGGCAAGTGTCATCTTGTTGACAAAACATACAAAAATACACTTCATAAAAATCCTCTTATAATAAGACTTTTATATGTTATACAGGTGACACTCAGACTAGCTTTGTATATTATTTCAACTTTAGCAACAGATTCTTCCAGCACTCACTTTTTACTTGGTCTAAGTGCATGTTGGATTTTAATCATGTCTCATTTGCACTCAAAGTTGCACTGTCCTCATTAAAGGTAGGATTTTAAGCAATTTGAAGCTGCTTTATAATTTATAGGTAAATCAGCCAAACCACTTTAGACTAATTTATGTGTAATTGTACAGGCCAAAGCAAAAATGTCTAACAGAGGCTTTAGAAAGAAAACATGGAAACTCCCTGTTGTGTACAGGCTTACATTTAAATCTGTTTTAGCATTAAGTCAGTACCCTAGAACAATTTGGATCTTGGAGTCCAAGAAAGTAATAACAGTTTTGGTTTCTGCACCCATGTTGGATACACAGCAGATGATTAAAGGACAGCAGAGGATCCAGTATGGAAGGGAGCTGTAGTCACTGCAGAAACATTTATGAAAGAACTAAACCTGAACTGGCTCTTTCATAAGAGATTAGAGAGCAACCACACACATTTGCACCTGAATATATGAAGCCTGGAAGACACTATGTGAAAAATGAGAAATAATGGTTCTGGACACTAAATTCAGCATGTTAAAGATACTACAGAAAAATACAGTGGAACATCCACACCAAAGCTGAAGGTATAAGATGATGGTATTCAGAAAAGTAAAATGAAAGTAAAGCCAGTTAGAAGCACATTAGCGATGTCCTATTAAGTAGAAATATGAACTCCTTAGATAAAGCAGAATTAGCTTTGGTCAGAGTTAGGGAAATGATCACTTAAAAAGATTATAGTTACAGTGCTACTATTTGCAATAAGTGGGCTGGCAGATGAATAGATGATAACAGAACAAAAATATCATCTTGGAAAGACTTGCCTTCCTGATAAGACTAGAGCACTGACCTGACAGTGAAGTAATGTTAATTAAAATCTGGTTTGGGATAAAAGGAAGGACTTTACGAAGGAGAAAGTAATTGGAAATAAACTGGTATTAAAGTGAATCAGCTTTTTTAATACTGAAGTTCGATAAAAAGATAAACCAGTCAGTAACAAGGTATTTCCCCATCCCTTTTCCCCCAGCACCTCAGAAGAACAAAGAGTAGAATTGGAGAAAACAAAAACCTGGATCTGAATGAGGATTTGTCATTTCTTAACTCAAAAAGCACAGTGGCTGGCAGTGGTAGCAGAGAAAGAAGCAGATGCCCAAAACTAACTGTACAAATAAGAGCCTCAAGAAAATTACCAGGACTGAATAGAAGCTCAACAGAAATGCTAAGGGAAGACATTTACACTCTGGAAGTCAAGAACTGCTTGCTTAAGAAGAGAACTGCTCAAGTAAAAATTTGAAATAGTAAATTAGAACAAAAAGTACAATTTTGCCATTCTTTTTAAATTTGAAAAACAAAGAAAAACCCAACCAACCAAAAACAACAACAAAAACTGACTACACAAACACGCCCAAACAAAATCCAAACCTTAACCAAACTGGAAAAGTGTGCATTCGTGCCATACGAAACTCAAAGATAGCATCAAACAGGTGTTTTGCCTCTGCTTCCAAGAAACAACAGATCAGCATAATTAGAGACATGGAGAAAAGCTAAAAAAAAAAAAAAAAATACCAACAGTGAAGAGGAGTGCAAATGCCCCCAATCTTATGTGAAAGAAACCCAGCAAGTATGCCATGCTCCACTGTAGAAATAATCCAGAACACTGAATAAAAGCAGCATATTAAATCAGAAATTAAGGAGGAAGTTTTTTGAAATAAGACTATGAAAGTAGCTATATGTTACCATATGACCAGAAAGCAATAAATAACTGCATTTGTGAAACCAATTCTGACAAATATAGAAGTCTGAATTTGCCTTAAGGACCACAAAAAAAAGTGCTTTAGAATGCACTTTGAAGGAAAGAACTGAAGTAATGCAAAGTGAACAAACTACAGTGTCTCATCTCCCAGCATTATTCTTTCCACATTTACTCATCAACTGAAATGAACTAATGATATCTACAAAAATGTGTAAAATTAATTACAATGAAGTGACAAACATATTCAGTTGGATTCCTTCACCATAGAAATTAATTCCTGCTTCTTGTCCTATCTAGATCTACAGCTTGCATTGGCTAGTTCAAGGTCCCACAATCTTTGCAAAAAGACCCACACAGTGTCCCAAACACTTATCCTACTCGGGATTGCCAAAAATCTCTACCTCATCTAAATCATAGCAGGAGTTCACAATAGCAGAATGACCCACTAAAATTAAAACACAAAGTTTACGTATTAGAGAATAGGGTGAGAAATTTCTGAAGAGCATAATCTATTGCTTTTGCCAACACAATCACATTTTCACCATAGTTGCTTTAGCAATTTAAATTTGCCATGCAAAAGTCAAAAAGCTGACATGAAGAAAAACAGAAAGATAAAAATATTTTCTCAGGTAACTGATTCATAATACATATGCATAATATAAACTAAGTCATACACAACATAAACTAAGGTACACACAATTATTAACCAAGCTATAGACTACAGAAAGTGATGGATCCTGTAAATTATCCCCAAAGAAACAACTTATACAGTTATTTAAATTCACACTTTTTTTGCCACAAGATAAAAATATGTTCATGATAAACTCCTGAAAACCTGGATAATTCTCACTTATATGAAATAATAATCTTCTTAATGATGAGTAACTTGTATAAAAACAGTGAAATTTTGTCCGTAAGAAACTTTTAATAATAATGTTAAAGTTGCACATTTAAACACTTTTGGCTGAAAGAATTATCCTCATCTAAATTGTTTAATTCATAGGAAACCAATACTAATCCCTAGATTAACAGAGACATATGATTAAAAAAAAGATCAACCAGGAGCTGAGGTAGAAAATGATCTTCAAATTTTGTACTGAAAGCTTCATAAGAAAGGATTTGTGCAGCTTGTAAGGAACTAATTCCAAGGATTTGTAAGTTACAATAACCGTATTGATAAGGCATTATGCAAAATATGAAGGCTAAGAAGTCCAACTTAAGCAAAAAGAATTTTAAGTCACTAGAATGTTCAAGTGGGAAGACATACGTTTAAAAGCTGAGGTGTAAAAATCTGCATTGGGGCAGATATCAAGGATCTCTTTCAGAGCAGCTTTGGTAGGAGATACTAACAATAGAGTTTTGAAATGTGCAAAATTAGAATTTTAATGTAGTGTGTATATGGAAAATGACTGCTCTGCAGTGTATGAAAAAGCACAGAGATAGGCAGGACTCCGTGTGACAGGAAGAGTCAATCAGTCCCGCTCTGCCCACACACCCCGCGCACAGCCCCGGCACCCAGGGGAAGGTGGCGGGGGCACTTTGTGCTGCATTAGCGGACTGGAGGAGGTCACAGACTAGTCCATGAAGCTTTGGAGCTGGTGCATGGGAGAGAAAAGCACCATACCCACAGCTGCAGGAGTGGACTAAAGATCATTAGACAGATCATCTTTCTCTTCTGGTAACAGTAACCAAACATCAGACTGTCTCAGCTGAAGAAACTGCTGCCTCACTCTTTGAAACAAAGATCTTCTATTTCCCCCAAACCCAGTTAGTTTACAAGTATTTTGATACCTATTTTCATATTTTATCTTTGGAAAGCTTTACGAGGGTTTTTAGAGCCACTTATTTTGATCTTCTCTTGCTGAGCATGAAGTTCATCCCCAGCAGACAGCCAACACAAAACACAAACAGCATTTAAGGTCTTTCTTTCTAGTACTACATTTGCTTGGTGCTGTCTCAATTTGAAAAAATCCAGCTGTAATAGCAGCCGCTATTGTAAAGCTGTAAGCCATTAAATAATCATTTCTCCTCAATATTTCATTTTGCTTCGTCAAAACCACTTCAAAATGTTATTTTTACTCACGGTCTTACTAAATACGACTACTAAGAGCTTAGAAAAAATGTTCATTATAAGTAACACTAATTTCGCTCTCGGCACAACATTACATCATGCTACTACCAAAACAATCAAAAAAGCTGGCAACCCCATACCTGATACAGTAATAGCATACACCAAATACAGCATAACACATTATGTTAAATATCATCCAAAGTGGAGGAACTCTAGCTACAGAAAAACTAAGATGGGTCTTCTATTAAAATTTCCAAAGGTGATGGCCAAGGTTACAGGATATCCAACTGAAATTAGACACCTGAATTGTGTATAAGAAATTATAAGCATCTTGATTCCTCAGTCATAGACTTAAAACAATCTCTAAATTCTTCTAAAATAGTGGCATGTGTAAATCTCAAAAGTTCCAAGCAGTTTGCTACACTTCTTTATGTCTTCTCATGTCCTGAACAAAATTCATGTTTTCAGACTCTAATGTCATACACACTTATGTAGAGAGAGATACATATGCATACATTCTTATATACATGAGTGTACACACACATACATACATGTGTGTATTCTGACCCTGATAGTCGCAAGAAACTTTAAAATGTTTCCAAAGTAACTATATTTAGCAGTGAAGCAATCCAGACTCTAATTCTAAGTTTCATCTCTAAAGAACAAAGACAGATGACACAGGCATCAGCTAGCGCAGGATAATTTGAGAAACCTGAGGAAGTGAAAAAAAAAAAGATCAAAGCAAAGATTTGGCAGTGCCACAGTCATACTTGTTTTTTTAAAAAAAGTATAAAGCTGACCTGAACCACTACAAGAGGGAATTTGACCAATAATGCATTGAATAAAATAATATATGAAAAGTCAATATAAAAAACCTTGCTACTTCTAACATTAAATAGCTAGTAAGTCTGAACATCAGTGGCAGTCTATTCTGACAGAGGGTTTTCCACTAACTTCATACCATGGCACTTCTAATCATAATCCAAATGGACACTCTGAAGAATCAAATATGTATCTGGCCTAAGCACAGCAAAGCTGGAAATTCTATTGTCTCTCAGGACATCTGATAAAAAACTCAGCAGAAAAATTTCTGAAATTGTTTTCTCTCAAAAGAGAGAACTATTCCAAATGAGCAATTGGTTTAAAACCAGCAACTTTGTTGCACAGAGGCATTGATACAGGCAAGAGGAAGTAAGTGACAGTGCCACTCCACAGTTCATAACAGTCATGTTATTCCTTGGCCTAAAAAAAAATCCATTAAAAATAAAACATTCTACAATAACAAAAAGTAAGTATATCTTCAAAAAAGAGTAAAGTGAAATTTAGGATTTTATTATTTAAAAGACCAAATGTATAAAAATAAATTCGATTGGTTAATTGAAACCCATTTTTATTTTGTAATAGGAGTTATACATTCCAGAACAAACCTTTTGACTTCTTTCAGAGTATTTCAAAACACCACCAGGTTGTGAAGTATTTTTTTTCTTGGCTAAAAATAAATGTGTTATGAATCATCAAGAAAATCATTACACAGCACTTCCTGGGCTCTGCTAATTCCTGTCAGCCAAAGAACAGCAGTTTTGATCTTTTGTGGAGACACTTTCAGTAGAGTCAAGGCACTTCAAAACATCACTACAAATAAACCTGTCCTCTATGTATATACTTATACAGCATTAACATGTGATTGTAAATTCACTACTCTTCTATAAAGCAGTTTTTGAGATAAGTCTTTACTAAATTTGTGTCTATCTTTTACTACAAGTATCAGATACCAGCACAGGAAAAAAAAAATTGCCAGGCTACACTCTAGATCATGGAAAATGCCAGAGAATTATCACATAGAAGATGAAACTTGATGCAGACAGATGAAATGGCTGACAAAACAGGCAAAATTTAAAAGATTAATGCAACATTAGATATTATTAAAAAAAACAACAAAACAAAGTGCCACACTAATTCCTATAGAAAACCAGAATTTTTCCTCATTGCGACCTTGATTCTCAAAATGCTTGAAATTAAATTTTTTACTCTGAAGACTTCACATTTTTGCATGAACTGTGTCAATAGCCTTAGATCATGGATGAAAGAACATTTAAAAAAACTTGTTACATGCTGATTCTACTCCAACAGTGATAACAATATGGAAAGACCCTAAGGTGTTCCTGAATTGCCTCTGTTTCCTGTCTACCTTGTTACATCAGCAATCAACAAGGTCTTAACCAAAATGCTAATGAAAAAAACTTGCATAAAGGCATGTACACAATACTGATTTGGATTTTTTTAGAGGTTTTTTTTTTTAGATTTTTTTTTACTTATTTATGGCAATGTTGCCTGTTGCAACCAAATACTTCCCTAAAAGATTTATACTGGCCTACCAATTACGTGGCAAGTGTTCCTTTATCAGACACTGTACCCTTATTACTCTACATACATGTATATAACATAGACATGAAAAGAAAAAGAAAGCGAAAATACAGGGAATTTTTGTAAGCAGCTTTTTTTTACGTAAAGTGAATATTGTCCACAAATATTTCAAACAGAAATCAGTTTCTTCCAATTAATACCATATCTAAGAATCTGGAGAGGAACTTTTTACAAGGACATGTAGTGACAGGACAAGAGGTAGATTTGGATGAGATATCAGAATGAAATTCTTTACTGTGAAGGTGCTGATGCACTGGAACAGGTTGCCCAGAGAAGCTGTTGATGCTCCACCCCTGGAAGTGCTTCTGGCCAAGTTGCATGGAGCTTTGAGAAACCTGGTCTAGTGGAAGGGGGCTGGAACTAGATGACCTTTAAGGTCCCTTTCAACGCAAACCATTCTACGATTTTATAATCTTTTTGTATATTAAAGTCACATACTTGGCTTTTAAAGAAAAGAAACTAAAGTTATTCCTGTTACTATTCCTTTAAAAAGAACATTTATATTCTCTGCTACTATCTGCTTTAATACTGTTCAAAGTTTAATTAAACTCTTAGAGGAATGGAGGAAAGACTGAGCAAAAAGGTAGTGTTATTGATTCCTCATACCAATGTCTTTAAAAGTATAATTTTCCAAGAGTAGTTCACAGACATCTACAATACATAACTATTTTGCATCTTAATATTTTTAATCAAGGAAAAAAGTATCTGAAATCCATTTCCTCTCCTTATCTGCAATAGTAAGATGTTAACAGTTTGAGAGTTAGAACTTGAAAAAAGACACTAGGAAAACTGTTCTGACATAGAATGTGTTTTAAAACAAGGACTATTAGGGGACATGAGAAAACTGAACAAAGGCAGAAAACATTTGAATGGAAAAAATATTAACAAACAGGCTGATAAATACCTTGCTATTCTGACATTTTAGTTATGTAAAGCCTTCATAGAGAGCACAGCATGTTACAGCAGGAGCCTCTGTATGACAGCTCCATTTTAAAACTTCCCAATTCAAAAATCTCCTGCTGGGAGAATTTAATCTGAAAAATTTAATTAACAGCAAGTTTAATATAGGGTCCCTAAAGTATATTGTTGGTTTTCATACAGGGTAGCAAAATCAAAACAAGACAGACATAAGCAGCAGCAAATTAAATGAATTCTGCTTGTCTCACACAAAATATATGTGTGTTACCTCCCTCTTTATTCCCACAGGGTAGAAGGGAGAAAAAAACATACAGCCCTGCTAAACAGAACATCCATCACACAGAGCTGACCCACCCTGCCACAGGATGGTATCAGATAACTAGGTTCTTTCCTAAACACTCAAGTTTCTTTTGGAATGCCGAAGGAGTTATTTCTGGAATTATGAAAATTTTACAAATCTCTTCCCATGACCTTTCTGACATTTAAACTTTGATGAATAGCTCCCACACTAGATTGCTCATTCTGAGAAGGAAATTTCATGCTCCTTTTCCTTAGTGGCAGATAAATTATGGATTGTCCACAGCAATGATTAAACACAATTTACAAATACACTGGCATATCAGTCATTTGTTCTTAATCCAAAAAATCCTGACCTTTTTTCTGGCCAAGACCCTTTTCTTTTCAACTCTACAATGGCCCTTATCAAAATCAACTTTTAAAAGCTGTTCTGTACCATATCTCACTCGTGTCATAGGTTCTGCAGGCTATTCCTAGTTATACACTTAGAAAAAGATACTAGGCCCAGAGACAAATCAAGCTGCAAAATCAAGCACTCCAAAGTCAGCAAATGTCAAAGACATTGCCAGAAACAACGGGCAAGATGCCTGGGAGCCTTGATTTGCCCTTGCTCTGTATGCACGCATTATGGTCAAGTTTTTATTTATAGAATTACATCCTGATACCACCCACAAGGCTGCTCCCTGATTCAGATAAAAAGAAGAATCAACACACATTTACTGAGCAACTAACTACTCAATATTTTGTTTTCTTCTCAGCATTTGAAATACAGCTTGAGACCTTCTATACTAAGTGCTATGCAAGTATTTCTAGGAAGGCAGATTACTCAGTTTCCTGATGTGCTGTTCCATAAGGCTCATTATTGTATTAACTAAGTGTCTTACAAAACACTGTCCAGTAAACACATCCCTACAACTTATAAAGCATTACTTAAAGATATGAGATGCAAGAATTCAGGCACAGAAAAGCAAAAAACATTCAATATTTGGACACCAAACTGAAACACCCAGTAGCATATTTGCCAGAGTAGGTGGCCTTGCATAGTATTTTTATTATACATAAAAATAGAATTTTGTATTTACTTAAAACAAAATTACCATTAATTTAATTCCACATGAGAGCTCAGAGCACTTTTCCAAGTCAAATTGCAGGTTCCTAAGTTACACAAAAAAACCTCCACAAGTAGTGACTATCTACAAAAATTCTGATTTTAAGTGAACCACCATAAGAAACCTGGGAAAAAAGAAACATAGGAATACTGCACAGATCTCAACACAACACTAAGCTGTACTCTGTAATTAAATTCTGAAACAAATTCAACGATATGGCTGACAGTCCCAAGTTTCTCAAATATATACTTGGCCAAAAAAATGGAGGTACTGAAAGTAAGAGGACTACCTATGAAAGACTTAAATTTTGTAACAGGCTAGGGGAAGGACATAGAACATGACCAGAAAAAAACCACACAACACAGAAAACTAGAGTAATGTATACCAAAGCATCCACACTGAAATCAGTTTTGCACCTTAATGCACTAGTGTGACAAACAGCAACATAATGAAGGAGAATGGAAAACAAGACAATATTCTAAGGTTTATTAATACTATGGGGGCAGAAGTGGAGTAATCATCAGAACAAAGCTAGCAGAAAAGTAGTGTCTTCTCAATCCCTTAACATCTTTAAATGGATGACGGTAATAGTTCTGGCAAATGCACTTTAGCTAAGCACAAATTAGCTTTGGTCAGCTAAGTCAAAAGGTTCATTACCAGGAGATAAGACTGGATGAAACAAAGTCTTGTAATATGTGAAGGATGGCAGACTAGACAATTTAATGGTTCCTTCTAGCCACAAACACTATGAAGAACTGTCCCAAAAGAAATCATGCCATTAACATTATCACAATTAATTAAATCAAGCCCACACTCAGTAACCTGAAAGTCTATCACTATCCTCTTCACAAGAGGTAAAGATTACCTTTGGAGGTGTTATCCACAAAGTAGAACAGCAAAATGGATCCACTAGATATCCCGCTTCCTTATATTCAAATATATTCTCTATTTATTCTCTTATATTCTCTATGTTGAATATAGAAATATTGAGCATATTTACCCCTCCATCTTAGTCTCCCTCACACACACTGATATTCTTTTTTAAAAAAGGTTAAATAAATTAGGACAAGCAGGTTTGGGTTGCTGGTTGTTTTTTCTATTTTAAATTACATTCTCAATTAGAATAATTACTGTCAGCAGGCAGCTTAATCTAATATGCAAACCGTGGCTATTTACCAAAACAGTAACTGTCTCTCGCAGCTCCTAAAGCAAAGTCAAGTTACCCTTAAAGAACACAACTGTACAGCACCTTTGCAGCAAGCAAAGACAACTTTGCTTGTATATATCTACACAGTAATTTTGAAATACAGTTATTCTTGCAGGTATTCTCTGTGATACATAGTATTATATCAATACCTCTTACAAAAGAAACTTACACTTGTAAAGAATAAAGTGATCACTTGAAAGAACATTTCACTTACTGTTCACTTTAAAGAAGAATTACCATTAGCCCTAAAAAGCACTAAAAGTACTTGTGGACAGGTTCAAAAATGTATTTAAGACATCTCTCTGAAATTCTACTGACTCCAACAGAATGTTAGGTATCTGAATATCTCTGTGGACTTGAGTCCACTCGTACACTAATCCTACATAAATCAATTTTATTATGAGAAAGATACAACAGTTAATTTTTGCTGTTATATAAAAGTAAAGCAAATAGTAGCATAAGAGATCACTTCTTTCAAATAAAAAAAATGACATTAATACACAACCAGGAGTTTACATATATAAAGTTACCAGAAAGTCAGTCAATTATGCTAAAAATAAGCACAAGCATCCTGTTTAGGCCGAGTGGATGACATGTATTTGCTGAAAACAAACTTGTCAATTCCTCTGTCCTCTACAAAGCTCAGTATCATTAAACCTAAGCAGCAGTGAAAAACAAGAAAAATCTATATGGCTTAGCTAAAATTTAAATCAAGTTTTAACTAACATAACATGTTATGCATGCAAGTTCAGAGAGTTCTCAGACCCAAAATGTGGCAGTTGAGAGGCTGCCACAATGTCTCAGTCAAATGCACGTGAAAACATCTGCTGCAGACAAAACACTCTCTATACATCTCTATACCACCACACNAGAAAACTAGAGTCTCTTCAAGACAGTATCACTCTTTTACTTGTATTACATTTCATCCTGTGTGGTCTGCACTTCTAGGATTTTGTCCATACTCTTTCCACTCAGGCTGGCATCACAGGCCTAAACTAAGGGAACATACCATCTCAGTTCCCAGTTTACAAAAAATTTTGACGTTGCAACTATTCATCTGCCTCTGATTAGAAGAATTAAAGAGAGAGGAAGTAAGGGAAACATACAAAAGCCCAATACATTTGATCTGAGAAAAGTAGCTGTTAGTTATGGAAGCACGTTGTCTCTCCAGGTGTCATTGTTTGTACAAGTAGTGTCATGCAGTCCATGGCATCTGAGCTGTGACTAAACCCATCACTTACCCTTGGTTTGTTTTCAGCTCTTAAAAAAGAAGAAGCACGTATGATTGGGTGTGACATTAATGAGTTCTTGGACGACTTACCTCGTGTTTTAAGGTACTATATAAATACTATAATACTGTGTAATATTATAATAAGATACTATAATAAAATGGTGTCCTCTAGAACATGAGCAGGCAGAGACAAGACAGTTGTAGTGGTGAATTCTGCTGTTAGTTGCTGAAGGGGCTGGAAAAGGATGCCTTTCTGCTGAGGCCAGTCTCTTCCTGNTCTATACCACCACACAAGGAAAAGAAAAAACAGGTAACAACATAAACTCCAAAAAAACCATTCTGTGCCCATCAGCTGCAATAGTTACTGTCCCTGGTTACAGATCCAGCCTTTGCAACTGCCAGAGAATACCTTGGCCAAGCAGGATGGACAGAGTTCTATCACACATTTTGTAATAATTTAGAATATGTACAAACAACACCCAAAAGCATACATACATATTTTTGAGAAAGAGGCAGATATAAACTATTATATATGCCTTACTGGTGAGATTTCAACCAATAGCCTCAAAGCATCTCAGTAATTATTTTGGTAGTGAAAAAAAAGAGACATGATATT
>WEIV01012551.1:3159-16394 GCA_013390005.1 Calyptomena viridis
TTGATGATTTCCCTTTGTATAATTTTCCCTTGGAAGTATTTTCTCAAAGGACAAATTATTAGGCACTCCAACCCCCTGGGCCCCACATCACGCTAGGGAGGGATGAATTGACTGTACTCAGGTCAAAGCAGACAGAAGTGTCTGAAGCACATTTGCTTTGAAATTCTTGCAATGGGAACTGAAAAGAGGATACAGCTCCCTTAAAGCACAGCACAGCTTTCTGGAGAAAAGATTTGTGGAGAGCTGGAGGGCAGGGGAAGCACTGCACAGTGTCAGCCCAGGATTCTGGTGGAAATACCTCCGTTCTAATGGAGCATTAGCCTCTGTTCTAATGCTCTGCCTTCCCAAGGGTGATAGAGGTAGAGCTGGTTGGGAAGCTGCACTCCTTTAAAGCAGTTTTAAGCTGCCTTAGCTGTCTTCTCTGCTTTCATCTGCAGGACAGTGATACAGAGCCTAGGGCTGGAACCATTTCCTGCCCATCTCCCTGCTCCTCCAAATTTATGCACCAATTCCAGGTTGCAGTGTTATGCTACTAAAGCCAATTGCAGTGATGGTAGAGCCTGAGGGGATACACGGGTCTGCCTGTAGCTACAGTCATGCAGTTTTCCGGGAATTACTGATGTCAGACCCAGTATTGACTGGCTTCTCAAACTGCTTTTGCCAGAGAGCAAGGAGAGAAGAGAAGGGCATGTTGCAGAAGATAGTTGTATTTGCTAATTCATCCTAGTTCTTAGCCATAAAGTTTGCTTTCCCTCTTTTCTTTCTTCACCTTTTACAACCTATAACCAAAGTTTAAAGGTTCTCCCTGCAAAATAGTGGAATATCATCTCGGATGTTGAAACTTTCCCTTGTGGAAAAAAAAATCAATCCTGGCATAATTTATTAATTTCTTTTTTCAGGAAAATAAATTCACCTTTTGCCAAAGGCAGAAAGTAGAGCTTTGAAATATTCAGCATATAGCCAGTTTGACTTCTCAGCTGGAATTTGTGTTCTTGTGTTAATTTTCTTCCAAACCACAAAATATAGTTTCTTTGTAGCAATTTCTAACGTACGGCTGATGTTTAACATCTTCCTTCTGTTCCAATACCTCAGCTTCCTTCTTCTTTAAATCTACTGGATTATGAAAAACTAGATACTGAATGAAGTAGTGTTGTGTCTGTGCAGAGAGCACAAAAAGGAACTGCCACCTCCTAAAGGTACCCCTGGTGAATCTAGGGGGGATGAGAGGAGACAGAGGGACAACCCAAGGTCAGATGGAGCATCTGTTTCTCCCTCTGAAGGTCAAGAAAATTCCTCTCTATGTATGTTCTCTCAGTCCTGCTCTAACCAAGGTCCTGATATTAGCACTTGTAAAAGCACTCAATCCCCTGAGGTTCTACCAAAAGGCAGGTTTTTGCAAGCTGCACCTGTGGCAAGTAAGGGTTGTGGTTTTCTAGTCTCAAATCTGCTTTATGTCTCCAAAACCCAACACCTGGATCTGTTTTCACTTAGCTAGTCCATACTTACGAGTCAACAACAAACAACCTCTCTTTTATCTCAGCAATATCCAAGAAGCATTCACAGAGAAAATCCAATACAACAAAAAGAAAAGCACTGCTTTCACTGAAGCACTGAAGATGAAGACAGGGAAAGTGCCAAACATACTCAACATGCCCTAAACCACCAGCTGTGGATGATGTTAAAATTTTCCCCTCTCTGATTTTTTTCTTCCCTGATAAAGGCATCAACTGAAAACTCATATTGCATTAGGACAGATGTCCTACAATGTGGGTGTTCCTGAAGATGTCTTGTTAAAAGCCCTGTACATCCTGACAGCCTTCAATTTCATCAAAGGTGTCTCAGGGAAGGGGTTCCACAAAGACAAAATTCGGCCTCCAGCAATTTCAGCAGAGACAGTTGAAAATGCTGAAAACTGCTTCTTAGGCACAAAATTGTTGAAATCAGATTAATGCCACAGCATTAGTCTATCAGAAAGTCAAAACACAATGCAACCATGAAACATCTTAAAAAAAACCAAATACAACAATAAACAATATAAATACCTTTTTCTCCCCAGAAGGCAATAAAAAAATAATATCTTATAATACTTACATTTGGTAAAGATGTGTTTCAGGGATTAATCTCTCCCAAACCCCTGTTTTACAGAAAAAAAAAACACCTAGAGAGACACTCTAAGACAGTTGTGAAACTTTGTAAAGTCACAAAACTTTGTAACCTCATTATTCAGGTTCATTCCTATATAATTACCTGGACTGCAATTCTTTATCACTGAGTTATCTTTCATTACTTCTAAGTAAAAATGCTGCAATTATTTCTGCCTATGGATGACCCTCGTAGCTACCCAGAAAGTACTGCTTGTTTAACATACAGATAAGCTGTCACTCTTAATAAAAAAATAATGAAAAATATAACTCACTAAGGTTTTATACACCATATTGTTTCCCTATGCAATACCATCTTGGCATCTTTTATAATAGCTGCTCTTCCTCTTTGTAGGTCAGTTGTGATTTTTCATCCTTCCCTGACTTGCCTCAAAAATACGACAATCAGTCAGGATAGTGCAGTTGACAATTGCTAGAAAAAAGCTTCTCTAGTTAAGTCATGCCTTTCAGCCACTCTCTGTGTTGTGCAAGTTAGAGTGGGATATGTCCTTTGTGGCAAAAAAAGGAGAAAGTGAATATTTCTGTCTCCTTTGGATACAAAAGTTGGTGTTGTTTAGCCTGTGTATTAATAAAATTGTAGTGCTTGCAATACCCTTATTTTTTATGGGGAGTCCTTTTTGTACACTGTGAGCCCTTGCTGCCTCTCTCTCGGGAGGTTTGATGATAGTGTTCCATTGTGGATGAAGACACTTTGGCATGTGTTACTAAGAGACACACAGTATTGTGGCAGATAAAAGGGACAAGACACAGGACCTTCAGTCAACATGCAGGTCATATCTGCCTCTGAATGAAGACAAGACAGGAGTTTGTGCTTCATTTTTTTTACCAGTTTTATCTCTTTGGGGAGGAACAAAAAGACACAAATTCAAATTCAAGATGCCACCATTTCTGCACCTATCAGCTGCAGCGAAGAGCTGGTACACATTTATATCCACCAAAGAGATGTCAGTGATGGAAACCAGGCTCTGACTGTTTCATTTGAAGAAGGTGCAGGCAAAGATATCATTTTGTCAGGCATCACAGATTAACTAGTGTTGCTTCAGCAGTGAAAATAACTTTAGACTACTGAAAACTACTTCAAAATCCAAAGATACTGCCAAAAAAAAAAAGAATTTTTTTTTTTCTATGGCCTTCATCCTATTCCTAGTTTCTACAGTATACCCCACTCTGCAGTACTATATATTAAGATGCAAGATCCTTTCCTTATATTCAGTGGAGTTCATTCGCCAAAAATCATAAAAATAGGTTCCATATCCATCGTAAGATTCCATTAACTGCTGTATTTCCGAAAGCTCTTTTAGTTCACCTCTGGACTTTTGTAGCACATCTTACTCAGCCCCAGAGTCAGGCTTGCTTGTGTTTTTTGCAAGAATAGGGGACATGTAGGAGTAACAAGTCAGGACCTAGATGTGTTGGGAGCATTTTCCCACAGAGATTCGTTTTGTTCATCAGCAAACAACAAAATAATGAATGTGAAAAAAATATTTAGATGAAACTAGTCTTATCACTGCTGTGCAATCTGTGTCACTGATGCGGCTCAGATGGCAGAGGAAAGCTGGAGTCTGGAGATAGCTGCAATAGTATAACTCCTCCCCACCACCCACACCCTGAGCATCTTGAGAGTCTAACAAAATGCTGAAATCTGCTACTGTCTCCTAGTCTTATTCTGAGTCCTATCACATGCCTCCCCACTCATCCCAGAGAAGAATGACTATATCAGAAGAAATACAGGCAAAACCTGTACATACAAGAATGGTCCTGTAAGCCTTGCCAGGCTGTAATACGTAGCTCAGCAGGAATTTGTTTCAAACTGGTGGAGATGGAGGCTCCCATAAAACTGCATAGCCTCAACTCATTGAAATAAGGTTGGTAAAATACATAAACTCTGATACCATGCAGTGAAGTATGCCTCCAGTGAACTGCAATTCTCCTGTGGCAGCATGATAGATACTCCAACAGCTAGGTTTGTTTGCTGATTGATCTGGCCTGCAAATGCCTTCAGATCCTTTTGCCTTCCTGCTGCTGTGCTACTCATCAGAATACAGAATGGAGGTTTTCTAGCTGCAGAGTCAATCCTGAGTAGTGACACTTCAGCAAAACCTGCTGCAGGCCTCATGAATGGTTACTCCTCTGACACAAGGGAAAAGTAAAAGAACACACTTGCAAAAAGAAAAATACACTAGGAGAAAAACAAAACAAAATAAAACATACACACACAAAACAAACACACAAACAAAAAAGAAATTAAAAAAGCTCTAAACCTCTACTGCTGATGACTGGTCTGTCTCATTGGAGAAAACACATGAGGTGAAAAAACTGGGTTTTTTACACTTCGTACTACTGTCAGTGTGATGTTGAACGAGTGCCATTAATCAAGAGTTCTGCAATTCATTAGGCACTTGTAGGCACAGTGATGCACTTCAAATGTTATTTCAGTACTATTGTTCAAAGCCCCTATAACAGACCTGACAACATAAGCTGAGAAGAATTAGATGCTGCGTTTTAAAGCCAGGGTTGGATTTAATTGGAAAGAACACTTTTCTCACTGTTAGCTGAATTCTAAATATGAAAACAGTGAAATCTACAGTGCCTTAGCAGATAATGCCAGATGTTTCTTTGTCAGCATCCCAAGTGTCACTGATTCAGGCCACATTTCTCACAAGGAAGTGCAGGATATTCCCCTTCCTGCCTTTACCCCTACTGCTTTGAAAGTCAAACTGTCTCATACAGCAGAAGCAGTTGGGTGTTTTATTAATACAGACCTTATCTAATACAACTACAGAAGTATTCAATATTCATACTAGCACCCAAATTTGGTTTAATTCCATTAAACTGTAAACCTGTGTGGTACCTGTTGGCAATGATTTTAACAGTTAGCTCACACAAACTACAAAAGGAATTTGCTTGTTAGCATTACATTTTCAGCTAGCATCATTGTTACATGTTTTGAGTACCACTCACTTTCTTCATGCTTCTTGTTTTATTTGAAGCTATCATGCAACTTCTTACTGAACTCTTTTATCACAGCTCTTCAGACAGGAGACATTTTATATATTTAATTATTTCTATTACCTTCACTGTTTTTCTTTTTACTCCTCCCTTTCAATATGGTGACAATATATCTGAAGAGACTGTCTTGAGTGAGTGAGTAAGGGAATGATGTTTTCAAAAGTTGTCACAGTATCACAGTATTCTTCATACAGAAAATATTTTGTTGTTTTACTTTTAATATTTTCTTGGCTTTCCCACCCANNATATATATGTATTTATATAACCTTATATATGTACATATAAACAGTGAATTAAATTGAATATTAATGATGCATAAGAACAACGAACAGCCAGAAAACAACAAAACAACATGTAATATCAAGCTCTGTGTGCAGCAAACAGCTGCAGCCAGCAGGGTGTAGGGAGTGCCAGGAACAGTTTGAGGTTGCGATGACTCCTGGTGGCCTGAGAGGGCGGTGGAGAAGGGAGAGGAACCTGTGAGAGTGAGGTGGACAGAGTTGCTGGGAAAGTCGGGAGTTCGGGAGGCCGCTAGGGTGCAATCCCAGGGAAGGGAGGACCCCCCCCAAGAGTCTAGAGGGACTCCACAGGAACCAGAAGAGTACCAAGGAAGGGAGAACCTCAAAGGTGTGGAGGGGGGTGCCAGGTAGGCAGGCAGGAGGTCCCAGAGTAAATGGATCCCAGGGATGGGACTGGGGTTAGCTGAGGATATCCCAGGGACCAGAGGGAGAGCCCGGGGAGGCCTGGGAGGGTGCCGCAGAGGGGTGGGTAGGGACCAAGGGTAAGGAAGAGTAAGGAGGTTTTCTGGCCAACTAGAGACAAGTTGTGGAAGACAGTGTAGAGACAAGTTGTAGAGGCAGTGGCTCGAAGCTGTGTTGCCTACTGTTGGAATGATCTTGAGGTCCCAAAGGTGACACGTCCTCCTCATGATCCGACATGATCCAAAAAGAGCCACGAGGTCCATGGGCAGCAAGCCTTTTTACAGATTGTCCAGTCCCATAGTTCTTCACACTCCAGGCTTGTGCAAAAGCCCCAGCTTGTCCCTTCTCCCAGCCCTGGGGAGGTGTGGTTTGCATGTCTATTAGTTATTCTGAGTCTCTGCTCCTCCCCCTCCCCGTTCTCACTGGTGGGAAATTCTTTGTCTTCATGCCATGTGGCAGCCAAGATGGTGGCCACTCCTCTCTGGGCAACCATGTTCTGCCCTGCCTGGCAGGCAGCCCGCACCGCCCCAGGGAAGCTGGAGCAGCGGTGAGCAAGACCAGGGACCAAAGGTGGGCAGGGATGGCAGCCAGAGTGTCCAGCTGCACTGTCCCTGACTGGTCCTGGGGCTCCAGCAGGGCCATGCCGCCCCTCCCACACCAGGGCCAGGAGCAAACAGAGCTGGGGGTTCTGTCCAGGATGGTCACCCATGGGGTGGGCAGCACCCAGGCTGCGGGGCTGGTGGCATCCATCGTGCCCCTCCACCACTGGACTGAGGCCGGGACCGGCAAAGACAGGGGGCAGACACCACAGTCAGGACCACAGGGCTGAGTCAGAGGGCAAGGGGCCCCAGCCTGGACGGGCCCTGAGTTGCAGCACATCCACACTACAGAACTGGAGCTACACGGGGTCCAGAATGTGTGCAGACATCCACCAGGACCATGGCAGGGAGGGTGCAGGGTGCCATGACCACCGCAGGGAATGTTGGGGAAAACGCAGAGAATGCAGGAGGTGCAGGGCCAAAGCTGGCCCTCCCGCGCAGCATCATTGCCCAGGTGAGGGGAGCCCCTCACCCCCTGCCCCCATGGCCAGGGGGAGAGAGGGGGACCGCGTGGATCATCACCAGCACCAGCCCCTGTCGCACTGGTGATCAAGGCTGCAGGAGTGCGCCGGGCTGTGCCTACTCGGGACTCAGTGTGATTGCCATGGGTTTTGCTTTTATGGGTTTCACCCTCCCCCTCCCACCGGATCCACAAAGATCAGCTGTGTTGGGGGCTGGCCGGGGCAGCAGCAACCCCAAATAGCAAAACAAAAGGGCTTCCCCCACCCTGCAAATTCCACTTTCAGCCCCACCTCCCGCCCCAGTCCACAAACTCATCTCTCTGGTAAAAAGAAAAGTTTTGAAAATGCATGGTTGAACCATGACATTTGTGAAACTTGTTGGGCATCTCTTGATCATTAAGAAATAGATCATCTAAATTACAATACAGCACTGAAAGTTTTCAACTATTATAATTTGCTAAAACAAAAATCTGGGTATTTCTGCTTCTTTCTATCTTTCAAATCCATTGTGTAATTATAGGTAATCTTTTTAACCTATTTCAGGAATTTGGTTTTTTTTTAACATCAAAAAGTGGTTTTTTTTCCTGAACAGACAATGGTGACAGATCTTGACAAAAGCTCATTACACTGACTATTTTGGTTATTGATTCTATTGATATAACTTTAGTATATGTGTGGTAGACAGTAGAATTGTAAATTTTTTTTCATATATAATCTATATAATACTTTTAGGAACTATATGCCTTTGACCTTGTGGCAAATGATGTGCAGCTAGGCTTCAATCTTTCCAACAGAAAGCTATACAGACACAAAAGTTTCACTACCATGAAAATTGTAACAAATGAGAAATCTGTAAAACAGAACTCTGCAACCTCATAATTTCATGGTAATGAATGAGGTAACATATAAATAAATCAGTAGTTTATAAATAATTGTATATACTCCAAATGACTATATANTGAATTCCTCTTTCCTTGCATGGAGTTTAGAGCTGCTGGCTCTAAATACACTTCCTATTTTTTGTGTTAAAAAAGTAATCCAGAAAATATTTTGAGATTAAAGTCTTGCAAGTAGAAAGATGATTCAAAACTACATGCCAAGAAGCCTTGTCAGTATTATGAGGGCATCATCTGTGATGCTGTTTCAAGAACTGTACCTATGGATTACACAGGAGTTGGAGACCTCTAGTGATGTGACCCCATTTCTGAGGGAGTGACACAGAATATTATAGTACAATAAGTTTAAGAACCTTTTTCTTCTTCCTCTGCTGAGCAGGATGATAGTGTTGTGATGCCAGCAGTGACCACTCTCATCAGCAGCCAGAAACTACAAACGGCAGGCACCAAAAGTTTTTTTCAATGGTTGTTCTGCCCACTTCCACCTACACTTGTTCTGCCAAGACCAGCTCAAGGGCCTTTTCCGAAAAAGATAAAATATTTTAAAATTATCTATATTTTGAAAGAGATCACTTACCACCACGTATGATACATTCTAAAGTTTTATTCTATAGCTTTTCATGACCAGCAGGTCCACTCTTCACATGAACTTTAATGTTGCGATTACGCTGACCCCAGGATGTGGTTCACACATCAGCCAAGTTTATTACAAAGCAACTATATAGCAATTACATAGCAACTACACGTGGCCAGTCTCAAGAACACAGTTAAATTCTACAACCTGACTCTAACTAACCTAGCTATCACTACTACTGTGCTTCCTATGCTAAACCTACCTACCTATAGCAGATCATATCTCCATGTCATGTAGACAACATGTCTGTGGCCCTAAACAATATGTCTGTCCAAACAGACAATATGTCTGCATAGACAAGATGTCTGTCTGAATAGATAAGATGTCTGTCTGTCTCTACATGCAAGAAGCAGTCATATAACACAACTATAATGTTTACATTAATCACCCAATGACCTGAAGGTTAACTTCTGTCCAACCACAGATGTGAGGCCGTGTCCCCAGGACACAGCCTGCCGCAGCCTCTCTGCCAAATATGCTTAGATCCCAAAGGTGCCTTGCTACCTTGCACACCACAGAACTTCTTGCTGTCTCACACTGACACAAGCGAAGCACCCAGAAATTATTCATCAATTTCAGTTTTGTCTTCATTAACTACTGCTTGGTAGTGCAAAAATGTGCACAGCTAGAACACCTTACTTTCTGTGTGATGAAGTGGTTAAAGGAGACTGTTTCAAAGGCCATGAATTAATCAGGCTATTTTAGTACTAGGCATGCCTCTGTAGAGTTTTTTGCTTTATCTTCATTACAGGTAATTCTGTACTGTAGAATTACTCGGGTCCTCTCTTGAGGTTTTGTGAACTCTTGTCTTCTAAAGCATATGGAAGTCCACTAGCCATTATTTTTGTTTTCTTCAGTTTAGCCTCCAGCCACAAAATATTTTCTTAATAAAAGTGATCTACTTATATTGGTGACCTATTTATCCAATAAGTATATATATATGTGTGTTTGTACATGTATATATATGTATGTATGTATATATATATGCACATTTTAAACATGATTCTGGCAAGAACATGACACATCTTTACGTTACTCACTAACTTATTACTAAATAAATATATGTATTATATATCTTATATAGACAATATGTGTGTGTCTGTCAACGGCTTGCTTGGGAAGATGTCATAGCAGTGCAGGCATTGAAAGTCTAGGAAAGTAATCTCTAAGAGTGCTTTCTCCTTACCTCCTCCCTCAAGCTCTCTTTGTTTATAGGATAAGTGAAGGAAATTAGGAGCATGTTTTGTGGCTCCAAAAATGCAATTTCTGGCATATATTTGGTTAAAATGTTTTGGTTTTTTTTTCTAAAGAGAAAAGGAAATAGCTTTTTTTGCTTAGACTTTTTGTTTGCTGCTGAAAATGAAGTTTGGCTTTCAAGATCTTTCACTTTGGTAAGAGTAATGCTAAGTATTACTTCCACACCATGTACCCATCATTTCTTTTTATACAATTATTTAACAATGTTAGATGAAAGAGCATTTATTTTACCAGGGTTTCTACAGTCCAACTTAGTGAATCAGAAATTATTTACAGTCACCAAATAAAATGAAAATTATGTGTACTTGGACTAATCATTTGTATTTACTGCAGACAGTAATTATTGTATATAGTGATTATGTTATAACTGTAAAAATAGATGAGTTTAAAGAGCAAACATATAAATAATATTTAGTAAATCATAGGGTTCACAAACTTGCTATTTGAAGAGGACAAAGTGGTTTTGACTGCAAAGAAAACCTGTATTTCCCCAAATTCATCTATCCAAGGTATTAAGGCTTTATCAATTGGCATCTAACTCCCAATTAATAACAAAAGCTATAGAATGGGTTCCCATTTCCATTAGAGCTTGCTGTTAATGGCAGGAATAAGTTTATCTAGAAACAATAAGCATAATGCTTCAAGTGTCCACTCCATAAAATTCTTGCTCGTACCAATGCCTGCACACAAGCACCAAATTTTTAGACCCGTAGTTGGGGTATTCATTAAAACTTCTCTGCATGTAGATGAAGTGCTCAGTCACTGCCTTATACTTTTAGATAATCAGCAACCTCAAGTGGCAGCCATGTGGCTGAATGTCTTGCTTCATGAAGAGGTGTCATCAGGCATCTAAAACATATTCAACATTAGACCAATTGCAAAATTTTCTTTGTTAGTGGAATGGGTTTAACTGTGGCTTTTACAAAGTTTTGTGTGTGTAATTAGGCAGCAGAACGGAGGAAAGAGCGGGGAGTGAAAGCGGAGGAGTGGTTGCAAAGGAAAATTACCTGGAAGCATGGTGCAACTCTAAAGGTGTCAAACACTATTAATAAAAATTTTTAAAAAATAAAAAAGGAGAGAAAATATAAAGGAGAAACAACACATAATTAATTTTTCCCTGCATGAGAGGCACCTATTCACTTTTCCCCTGACTCTTTATGCAGCACAAATTACTTGAGAAATTAGAAAACAATGAAATTAGAAAATTAGAAATTAGAAAACTCAGCAGAAAAGATATGTCATTGTGCTCAGCTTCAAGGAAGTGTCTTTGAGCTACAGCTATAGATTCATCAGGAAAATAAACTGCATCTTTTTAATTGTCAGCTGTTCTTTCTTCTGCAGCTCTCTAGTTACTGGTTCAAATCTTATGATTCAGGCTCTATAACAACACCACTGAACCTGGGTGAAAAATTCGTAGCAGAATATGTCTGCTTCTGAGCAAAATGCATGCACATAATAAAAACAATTGCACTAAATGATGACTTCATAATCATTTTACATTCACACAGAAATATAGGAATATGCAAAAACAGAAAATGAAGGGGTTTTTTTACTATTGTTGCTTTTTTTTTTTTTAAGTGCATCAGTTATAATTTGCAAGGCAGTGATTTTGATTTTCCTGAGGGTAAAGTGCGCTGATAGAAGCCATTTGACCTCATTTTCATACAAGAACTAGCCATATTAGACTGCTACATTACCTCTTGCTGGCTACCCAGCTGGAATAAAACTCCAAAAATTACGGGAACACACAACCCATATACTCAGACAAATGTAATAGAGAAATTGAGTTAGTTCTCATTTGTATTAGAGGTAGAATTGTGAAAATAACTATTTTTCAACCCAAAGCAACACTCTTTGTTTTTTAATCAACTTTAGATTCTGTGTTTGGTTGACGCAAAGTTACATTTCAGGCTTTTCTAAACTATGAGAAGAGATACAATGGTATCAGGCTGTCTAAAATCTCCTTTTCAAACCTTTAAAATATTTTTTGTCACTTTTCAAAAATAATACTTTATCATGAGGGATTGAAAGAATTTAGATTTAAGTAGTATTTGGGGAAGGGGGAAATCAAATTAAAAAATAAATTCCATTTTCTCCCTTCTAACCTCAAACATTCTGTGAATTTGTGATTTTACAATCATCTCTGTACTTCCAAAGCCATACTTTTTACTCACAACTGCTTACCTGACCTCAAAAAGGTCAACATTAAAAGCCCATTCACAAAGGTCACTCTCAATTTTAGGAGAATGCTACTGTGCCTTCTCTGATGGCTTCTCCTCAGACCCTGCTTTAGCCCAGGCTATCTCGCAGCCACCTTTGAGGGCCCTGGGGCAGATGTCTGGGCACCAGAGCACCAAACGNATAGTATATATAAAATTTAACAAAACCATACATCAAACCCTTATAAATGTATAAAACCATAAGAAGCACCGTCACAGGAGGACACCATCCTCAGTCTAGACATTTCCGCTAAAGTAGTCTGCCAGGCAAGGCTTCATCAGGAAAGCATGGGGCCAGTTCTACTACACAGTAAGACAATTTGGATTAAAAGAGCTTGTGATAGAAGATTCATCAAAGGATTTATTGGTTTTTCAATGGACAACTGATTCTGTCCCCTGATGCAGATGGATAAATAACCCTCCATCCATTTTTCAGTTTTCTTGCAGTAATATATTCTTCAGCTGAAACTCAACACATCAATCTTCATCATCATCACTAAGCTTCACGAACGAAGATATGGGAAGGGCTCTAGCCATGCTTGCTACAAACATGCTGATGGCTGAAAAGGCCAATGCAGGATAGACAAGTCCAGATACAAAAGGCACAGAAGAAAGTCACCTTAGATGGTGTTGGCGAGGCATGGTTCATTCTGCAATGTCTTTTCTCCTCGAGACTAATTCTATGTGAGTTTTCAAAGGAGGCAGCAGCTTTATAGAGGGGGTGTCTCCATGTCTCCCGATCTGAGGCCAGAGTGGACCACTGACGGTGGTCAATATGGCCAAAACCGAGGTGTTGTTTCAGGGAGTCCTTGTATCTCCTCTTGGCAGCTCTTCTACTGTAGCAGCCGGTGGCGAGTTCACCATATTAGGGACAATCTTAGGGAGGCAGTGATCCTCCATCCTGTAGACGTGCCCTGCCCAGTGTAGTTGCATTCTCAACAGCATGGCCTCAATACTGGTGACCCCTGCCTGTTCAAGGACAGTAACACTAGTCATGTAATCAGTCCAGTCAATGTTTAGGATTGTACAGAGGCAGCGCTGATGGAAGCGTTTGAGGAGTCACAGGTGATGGTGGTAGATGGCTCATGATTCAGACCCATATAAAAGAGTAGACAGTACAATGGCTTTATAAACCCTAATCTTTGTACTTTTCTTCAGGTGTTT
This sequence comes from Calyptomena viridis, assembly GCA_013390005.1. Classification (NCBI taxonomy): domain Eukaryota; kingdom Metazoa; phylum Chordata; class Aves; order Passeriformes; family Eurylaimidae; genus Calyptomena; species Calyptomena viridis. The sequence goes on from WEIV01012551.1 coordinate 16,262, forward strand.
GTTGCACCAGACTCTTTCAGGAAGCTTCCCAAAAGCTCTGTATGCCTTTGCTAACCTGTTGTCTATCTCTTTGTCAATCCTACCATCCGAGGAAATGATGTTTCCTAGACAGTTGAATTGATGGACTGATCTA
>WEIV01012552.1:1334-23652 GCA_013390005.1 Calyptomena viridis
TGCCTAGTCACTGACTTTAACTAATCTTGTAGAAAACCTTGCATCTTTGAAAACTGACCTCCTACATTACATTTGACTGCATTGTCCAAATGTTCTCAAGTGGGAACAGAGGCAGACGGGCAGTGCAATGACATAAGCTTTCTTTCCTTAGGAAGTCATGCTAAAAATAAAGAAACATTGTATTTATTTTGGTTTAAGCTAATTGATTTCCTCCTGAGGCAAAGAACAATGAAACTGTCCATCTCTTCTACATTTTGCCACAATACAGCTACAGCTCTATTAACAAATTCAGTGCACAATTTAAGTTGCTGTTGCCGTAAGTTAACCCTTTAGAAAGCAAAATTTACACACATAAAATCATGATGCAAATCAATGAAAAGTCCCTATTTCAAGGTATTATCTTTCCTCTTTCCTTCCAGTAGAAAGAGGCAATTTGAGAAAGAAAAAAAAAAACAACTTGGGCTTCCATTCATATACCATGTATAAACTTAAACTAAATTTTTCATTATCTCGTTAATAGCTTTGGAGACTTAAATGTGAGATATAAATTCTTGGTACCATTTGGTGAAGATTTATTTGTTAAACTATTGCACTTGAATTCAAACATACTAGGTCGGAAAGAATTGCAAAAATTCTGTAACCTTTGAAGTGGGAAGTAACATGATCAAATATTTGACCAAGAGTGACCAAATTCAAGGTCTAAAAGAATTCATCAGAGACAATGCAGATGCATCTTCCTAAAGTCCTTAGTAGGTCAGCATGATAGAGCTGCAGAATTTTGCACCACAACACAGTTGAATAGTATTTCTAGCATTTAATCATTCATCAATATGAATAACTAGATGATATTTTCTGGTTACACAGTATTACACATTTTACTAAGCTATTTTCCTCATTTCACAACATATGACAAGGAACCACATTTCAAGTCAACGAAAGACAACACTCACCAGACCAGCCATTCAACCTTTTCATCAAGGAAGAGAGCCCTTCCTTGGAGGGAGATTAAGCTTTCCATTGGTGCAGGTAACAAGCAAACACTTCAAAAATGCAAGTGTTTTCTCTTCCTCACTTCACAATATATCTAAAATTATGCCATTTCAATCTTGTACTCGGTATGGATAGCTCTGTTGATAATTATCTTTGTACTAAAATCTTTGATCTGAAAAGTCTAACTCTCCTCCTCTGTCAGAAGGATAGAAAGGAAAGGTCTTAAGGAAAGACCCCTCCTCCCCATTTATGTGTGACCTACCAGGGAATTATGCTATTCTGAGAACTGAGTATGATAAATGCAGCAGAACAAAACCCCGAGAGAAAAGGGACAACTGAAACAATAGCACCGTAGCAAAGCTCCCCCTTTACAAACAACTGAAGGAAACATCTGTAGGTTTTGCCCTTGTGCTGTTCTTGAAGTTCTTAAAGCTTCTTTTATTGTAACACCTGGAGGGCTGGGGAGACTGAGTGTGCCAGCATTTCAATTATCACCTCTTTTCAAAGGACTCGCCATTAAACCTGGGATTATTATTCATAAGCAAAATAAGTAGAAGATATTTGCAGCAACACCTTTCTGCTGCCTTTTAGGGAAATTTATACACAGAATATTCAGTATTTCCGTGAACAGAATGACTGTGTTAGAAGGTGACATGAGGTCTTTTGCTGCATACTCCAGGGTGCTATTATACAAAAATTTGAGGACTTCATGGCATACACAAGTTTTAGAGTGATTTTCTAGAAATTCCAAACATTCACATTTGTAAGCTCCTGCCATCACCATTAAAGAGATACTCTGTTACTCTGAATTGCCTCTATTGACCATATTCCAGTTTACAGACTTATTATGAAAGTTTTGTGTATTCTGATACACAGCAACTGGTTGGATTGCTGCAACGTTTACCTTATCACAGATTTGCAATCCAACTTTAAGACTTTCCATTTGGATGCAAAATTATTGATTTTTGAACTGGCAAGGAAAGTGTAGTACATTTGAATAAAGTTATATATTTAAAAAGAAAAGTTTACCTTTAAGCAAAATGTACATATACTACTTTCATGTCTATTTGAGTGGAAAAACACATAAAACTCAATCTATTACTAGTAGCCTTAAAGCCCTAATTTGAAATGAATTAAAATATTCTCAGATCTACTGTCTAATATTAGGATACCTTTCTTGAGAAAGGCTGAAGTACACAAACAAGGACAATGGAAATGTGAAATGCAACAGATTTTCTAAGAACAAAGAAATTATCACATCTGTACACGATAAGAACTAAGGATAAATAACATTTTAAATAACAATATTTTTACTTTTTTGCAATTTTCTACTAACAAAGTAGTTACTAGGATGTGGCTAGATAAATCTGAAAAGTACTTTTATCAACAGTAAAGCTTTAAAAGTTTTGTTCACAAAAGAAATTATATTTTGGTTGAAATAACGATGTGTTCCTATAGTACATTCACCAAAGCTTACTATGCAGCTACAATTTAATGTCTATCAAAATGGTAAGCTAAAAGAATTGAACAAATGCAGCATCCGTTCAGGAAATCTATTTTCAGTGCGATACCTTCACCAGATGATGCATCTCACTCACACAAGGAGCGTATGTGCACTTCCAGAAATTCATAGCACAGTGCAAGTGAATTTCCTATTTGTATACTAGTTCACCACTTCATTTCCTTCCCCTCCAACTCTGGGGCTGTACACATTATGCCATCTATATCACTAGCAAAAGATAGCTTCACAATGTAAGTTAAAAGATGTTTATAGCTTTCCCAGCATTTAAGTGAAAAGTTTATGAAGGAATATGCTGCATTTATAAGAAGTAGAACTGTACACTCAAAGTAGTTTAGGTTGGAAGGGATTCCGAGAGGTCACTTAAACTCTTTTTCAAGGAACAGCCACCAAGGTTACATCAAGGTGTCTGGGTCCTTGTCATGTTGTGTTTGGAGGTTCTCCAAGGATGGAAACACCTCCACCTTTCTGTTGATGTGTACAAGGGCTTAAATAATCTCAATGCGATTTTTTTTCCCCCATTGCCTTTTGAGCATTTCCCTAACTCTAACTTGCGTCCAATGCCTCACATGTTTTGGCTCTGCATCTCCAAGAGAAGTTGGCTCTACATTCTTGATGACCCTCTTTTGGCAGAGTAAGGCAACAATGTGACACACCCCTCTTTGACTACCCCAGCCTTCTGGTTCTCTTCATGCATCATACACTAGCACCTCTGAATAACATGTCAGATTTATCTCACCAATCTACGTACGACTCTAAATATATGATCTGTAACATCTCACTTGTTAGGAGTTTTTCTTGCTGACCGTTACTATAACTTATCACTTAGAAATGCGTTTTACAATAATCTTCTTTCTGGTTAAACAGAAAATTTCACAGCTAATCTTTTCTGTTAGGCCACTGAATCTACTCTAAAAAAGTACAAAAACACTTGCCCCCATGCAGTTTGCTGTTTCAAACCAAACAGATGTGTTTGGTTTATTTAATTACTTGAGTGAAGAGGAGAAACTGAATACAATTCAAGTAGCAAGACCCTCCACACAGCTTTATAAGGTTACCTTTCCAAGCCAATAAACCACTTATTTTTCCCTTTAGCACCTTGAATGCTGAGCTGGTTTTGGCTGAGGTAATTTTCTTCATGGTGCCTAGTACAGGGCTGTGTTTTGGATTTGTGCTGAACATAGATTTGATAATATAGAGATGCTCTTGTTATTGCTGAGCAGTGTTACACAGAGCCAAGGCCTTTTCTGCTTTTTGTACTGCCAAGTTGGTCAGGAAGCTGGGGGTGCATGGGAGGTTGGGAGGAGACACAGCTCGGATGGTGACCCAAACTGACCAAAGGAATACTCCATGCCATATGACATCATGTTTGGTATAAAAAGGTGTGGGGATGTAAGTGTAGAAGACCCTTTCTACAAAATTTACTGCAAGGAGTTAGGGCTCATTTTGCTTAGAAGCCTTTCCTGCCTGGAAAGGCATTTTTCTCAAATACAGCATCAGACTTTTTCTCCTGTCGCATTCCAGAGAAGCTCTCTCTGCTATGAGAAGAAGATAAGTTCTTGCAGACATGTTTGAAGGCCCCCATAGCGGGGGGACCAGGGATGATAAAAGCCCTGAGAAGAACCAGGGGTGTGTCTTTCCCCAAGGCCTGGTGTTTTTAACGTTAAGTTTAATGTTCTTTAGTTTTAGTGTTCTTGCCCTTGGAAATAAATTTTCCTAAATCCTGTCACTCCTGAAATTTTTGGGAGTACCTGTATGCTATTTTTCCTCACAGGGGAAGAAAGAGGAAGAAGGATATTTGGAGTGATGGCATTTGTCTTCCCTAATTACCATTAAACATGATGGGGCCCTGCTCTCCTGGAGACAGCTGGACACCTATCTGTCCATGGGAAGCAGTGACTTAATTCCTTGTTTTGCTTTGCTTGTGTGCATGGCTTTTGCTTTCCCCACTAAACTGTCTTTATCTCAACCCATGAGTTTTCTAGCATTTATGATTCCAATTCTCTCCCTCATTCTCCCATGGTGGGGGAATGAGTGAGTGGCTGTGTGGTGCCTGGTTGCTGGCTGGAGTTAAATCACTACAAATTTATATATTTGTACTAACAAGTACCCTTCCCAATCACAAAAGTGTGTTTGAAAACAGAAAAAAGGCATTAAGAGGGCAAGCAACAGCTATATTAACACTCCAATCTATTTCAGTTATAGTATAAAAAAAAAAATTTTAAAAGGCACAAGCCATTAAACCCGAATTTACAAGAATAAGCTCTTCTCCTCACATAAAGGAGAAACAGGTATCAAAAATAAGATTATCCTGAACTGCCAAAGCCCCTGTTGGCTTCAGTAATCCTCTGCATGTAACAGCTTCTTGTCTGAAAGAAACCCCAGCTTACTTTACTCAGACAACATTCAGTTAGGGGGCAAGTGGGGTTAGAAGGCAGAAGGTTCACACAAAGCACATTTTAATAACCATCATTGTGTCCTTCAGAGAAACAATATAATAAATGAAGAACCATCCTTGATGCTCATCTCCAGCATGTTAATTTAAAGTATTTAACAGCAAACATAGTTCTAGCTGTTGACGTGTTGATATAGTATAACTGAATAGAAATTGAAGAAGAAATATTGACAACTGCTATGGTTTATGCTCTCTAAACTAAGAGTTGTTCCAGCTAATGTGTTTTCTAAATTGTGTACTGTTTTATAGAAAGAAAACAGAAATTGATTGATTCCTATAAGCGAGTAAACAGAACAAGGAAGAAAATCGATTATTAAGAAAATAAATATACTTGGTATTGTCAGGAGGTAAAAAAGGTGTATAGGGAAATAAATGCAGGTGTATGTACTTTGCCAGAAGTGGTGGCTTCTACATTTCTGATACCCACGAAGGTTTGGAACTTGCCTTGGCAGGATTAGGTAAGAAGCAAGTCTTGTTACACAAGTTTTATCTCTGATTTACCTCAAAAAGCACTATATCACAACAGATCAGTTTGAACATAGGTCTACCTTGGACCACTTGTTTTGACCAAAAGATGAAAAAGGGTAAAACTAACCCATCACTCCTGAAATGCTGATGGCAATTGGAAAAATAAGTGAAGAGCCATTTTCCATGCTAAATGCAGCTTGCACAGTCTTGAGCTTCAGAAATAATAAATGAAATTGATGCCTACTTCACTGAAATGAAACTGTTGCCTGATTATTATTAAGATTTGAGGTTCCAGACATAACCATTCAGTGATTAAATACCAGCATTTTCAGTTGTTTGCCAGCAGCTCTCCAGAAATGCTTCAGAACTCTTTTCATACAAAATTATTCAGTAGTTATAATTAACATTAACTAACACCTTTATTAACAGTCTCAAACAGTGGGCTAGGCAATAAAACAAGAGCCCTCTAAAGGCAATGTATATTAGCAGGACCGCGGGAAGCTGCTCTTGGCTCTCCTCTAATGAAACAGAAATAATAAAATTGCAAATACGTTTTTTCATGTTTCCGTTATGTCAATTCAAATTTACTGAAGACCAACATGGTGAAAATGGGTAAGTTGACTTTACAGATTTATCAGTAGACTGGAAGGTGGTTTATAGTTAGTATCTAAATATTACTGATGTGTGGCAAAAGTTCAGAGCAAGTGTCCATATTAATACTAAAGATATGCAAAGTAGACTTTTTTCTTAAAAAACAAGTTTAGCTGACAGAGTAAGAGTCCCTCTACCAATAAAGTATTGAGGGAAAGAAAAATTTTACTACGTGCACATACTTTTTACATCTTCCAACAAGGGGAATGAAGCAAGTAATAACTACTGTAAGCATGCAAAAGGAAAAAACTCGAATATGGATTAATGTAAGCTGGTGAAAACTTCAGTATAGAGAAAAAACATTTTTTTAAATTTGTACGGTTATTTTGTATTTTATCCCAGTCGTTAAAAAGGAAATTATTAGTGACTATCTTACTTCACACAAAACAGTCAGTTTGACAAAGAATCATTCATTGCATACATTACATTCTTCCAAACCACACCATCTGAATTTAAATTCTTCAGATTTATGCAAGCATTTTTTCATTTACCTGTAGAATATCAAATGTTGTGAACATACACAAGAAACCAAAAATGTGTTTGAGATAAGATGCATAGAAAATTTGGTTTACTTGAGGTAGTAAGAGTAATAATCTCCACAGCAAGTGATATTACTCAGATACAGCACAGTCATTGAGGGCTCAGAAATTAAATGACTGTACTAATTTTCAAATTTAAAACACTCCATTATCACTGAGAAGCAGCATAAAGGCAGGCTTTTCCACTCCATTCTCTGTAGGTATAGCATAACAGAAAGAGGAAGTTAAGGAAAAAACTACATGGGGAGAAAGGGGAAAAAAAAAATCCAGCTATGTACTAACTGTAAGGACACAATCCACCAGTCATAGAACACAGCATGGCAACTTAGTTTTCTGTTTACAGCTTCTACCCTCATCATCTCTTCCTATGTCTGCCTCAGTATTTTTACTCAGAAAATACTTCTAAAATCACCTGTAAACTTTTAACATATGGGAAAGACACTGTTTCCTATCTATGACTATTCACAAGATCTAGGGGCATCATTTATGTATTATCATGGCTACTACTGCCATTAGTACCAATAAGTGTGCCCAGGTGGCCAAGAAGGCCAATGGCATCCTGGCCTGTATCAGGAATAGTGTGCCCAGCAGGACTAGGGAAGTCATTCTTCCCCTGTACTCAGCACTGGTGAGGCCACACCTTGAGTTCTGTGTCCAGTTCTGGGCCCCTCAGTTTAGGAAAGATGTCAAGGTGCTTGAACATGTCCAAAGAGCAAGGATGGTGAAGGGGCTGGAGCACAAGCCCTGTGGGGAGAGGCTGAGGGAGCTGGGGCTGTTTAGCCTGGAGAAGAGGAAGCTCAGGGGAGACCTTATTGCTCTTTACAACTACCTGAAAGGAGGTTGTAAGCAGCTGGGAGTTGTTCTCTCAGGCAACCGGTGACAGAACAAGAGGACACAGTCTCAAGCTCGGTCAGGGGAGGTTTAGGCTCAATATTAGGAAAAAATTCTTCACTGAAAGGGTGATTCTGTATTGGAATGGGCTGCCCGGGAAGGTGGTGGAGTCACCATCCCTGGAGGTATTTAAGAGAAGACTTGATGAGGCACTTTGTGCCATGGTTTAGATGAAGGGTTGGTGTTGGGTTATAGGTTGGACTTGATGATCTCAAAGCTCTTTTCCAACCTTGTTAATTCTATGATTCTACATAGTATTAAGGTCCAACTAGCTTTCAGTCAGAAAAATAGAAAAACAGTTTATAACACCACAGTGACAAACTCCACATATGTATACAACATGTCAATTTTTCCATTTTTTCATAGAGAACTCTCTGCTGTAATGTAGTAACAATGTTATTATAGAATTTAAAGAAAACAGTTTAAATCCAGAATTTAAAGCTACAGTTAGTAGCTGCATGCTGTCACAGAGGTAGGTAAGTCCTATCAGCTTCCATTAAGTCCTTGCATCTCAAAATACACCTTGCCTTAAAGTTAATAGGCATCACTAGAAACCATTTTCCTTTTGTAACATTACAATGAACCTTCATTTTAACACATAGCATTCTCAGCTCAAAGTATTAAAGCAGCTGTTTTCTTTTCAGGACTGAACAATTAACTTTGCACGCTGTTTCTGAAGTTAATATTGTGATAATACAAAGTTACTCATTAAGAAATGAGGGAAACCACAACACAAAATGTAACACACGAACAAACAAATAATCAGAGTGCCCAAAGATAGGTGCTTCAAGACCTGAAAGCAAACTAAGCAGTGCAGAGGAGAACAAAGTTGGTCCTCAAGGAATACAGCCAAAATAACTCCATGCAAAAAGCAGAGACTGCCTTTAGACGAGTCATCGACACTTCCTCTGAGGAGGAAAAACATGGATGACCACTAGTATAACTCTTAAAAGGTTTCAGTAACTCTTCCCCCCCACAAAACAGAAGAGTTTATGGCAGGTAGGAAAGGGTTGGAAGAACTACTAGGAAACAGAGTATTACAGATATGAACAAGCATGCCTTAATAGCTTTTTCAATTTTACTAAGAACTTGACTACTGAGTATTGTTTAGGGATGAAGAGTTGGCTTGTTTTTTACTGGTCATTTTGTATCATGGTATTTGGAGTACAGCAATTGGTCAAAATAAAGCTTACACAAACATAAAACTGATCGAACCGTTTTTAATATTACAACTGATGATGATCATTTTATACCAAAGCTCTTTGGTTTTTTTGTTTGGTTCTTTTAAAAAAGTCAAAGTAGGCAATGAATTGTTTCCAGAAGTCCTTACCTCCTCTGTGGACTACGGTTCTGAGAGAACTCTGAATCACTGTCCTTTGATGTTGGAGAGCCTTTATATGTATAAAAAACATCCTCTGTTTCAGTGATATAACTAATCTCATTTGTAAGGTTATCTACAGATGAGTGCCGTGGTTTACGAATTTCATGTCGTAGTCTAGGACTCCGCCTTAAAAATACAGAATATAAATACAAGTGGGAAGATTAGAATATTTCACAAAACTTTACAGAAGTAAAATTTCTATCCCATTGCAGTTATGACCTGAATCTTCATGACAGGCCTATAAACCTCACTATAAACAATCAAATTTTAAGCATTTTGTATGGTATACTTGACAATAATACACTGCTAGGTTCAGTACATGAAACTGACTTGGTGTTTGCTCCCCATAAAATGCAACCTAGATTGTTAAAGTTCAAATCATAATTCAGGTTGGAAGGGACTTACGGGGGCCATCTAGTCCAATCTTCTGCTCAAAACAGGGTCAATTAAGGCCAGAAGGTTACTTAAGGCTCTATCCAGTCATATCTCAAAAAATCTGAAAGATGGAGACCACACAGCTTCCCCAAGCAGTAAGTGTCCATGCGGTGAAGCAGTTTTTTCCATTATATCCAGACAGAACCTCTTCTTTCAACATATATTTGTTGCTCCATCCTCTCATCATGTAATACAGAAGAGCCTGGCCTCACCCTCTAGCTAGTTTCCTTCTAAGTAATGCCAGCCTGTTACCAGGTATCTAAGAAAGCAGTCTGAACAAGTGCAGTTATCCCAGCACCTCCTCACAGACTAAGTGCTGCAGCCTCCTGACCATCTTGGTGGCTCGTGGTCTTTGCTGAGTTTGCTCCAGATTGTCAGTTTCTTCTATTAGCGAACACCAAAGGGCAGCAGGATTCTAATAATGAACGCTGAGCAAAAGGGGGCTATCATTTTCATTGACCTACCATCTATAATTCTGTTAATACTGCCAGGTTGAAGTCAACTTCTTTGCTGTCAGGGCACATCAGGCAGCTCATGTGCTTCTGTGCCACTTCTGCCTGTGAAGATTACCAGGTCTTTTTCCAGAGAGTTGCACTGCAGACTATACTGTTGCACTGTACTTGTTCCTTCCCAGGACTCGGCATCTGTCTCTATTGAATTTCACACATTCCCTATCGGGCTGTTTCTCCAGACTATCAAGATCCCTTTGGAGAGCAGCCCTACCACCAGGCTTATTGATTCATCCCCCAAGTCTGGTGTCATCCACAAACTTTAATATCAAACACTCCATTGCCTCTTCCAGGTCATGAAGACGTCAGTAGGACAGGTCTCAAGATAGACTCCTATAGTCATCTACTTCTTATTGTCTTCCAGGTAAAGCATGACCCAGTCATTTTAATGTTTTACTTTTAAACTACCCTGTTGTCAACCCATCCAGAATATAATGTCTTAACTTGGGTATAGGATTTTGGCAGACAGTATTAAAAGCCTTGCTAAAGTTGAGATAAGTGACACCCATTCTTCTGTCATCATATATATAACATTGTTATTCTGAGAATACATGTACAATATATATGTACGCACTACATAATTATTCTGCTAGAGTACATAGAATTAGAATTGGTCAGAGGTTAGAAGGTATAAGAAAGGCTGAAACTGGACTTACCAATTAGGTGTTACAGGAGGTGATCGAGAAGGAAGGCTTTTGGTCTCTAGATGCTCAACAGATAAGGACCGCCTCATAGCTGGGTTCCAAACCATCCCACCTATCACTTTTCTGCAGTACTGGTTGTTTACAGACCTGGGAAGAAATAAAACAACTATACATGAATTATTTTGCATAGAAAACTTAAATAAAATACGCTTATGAAAGTCAACTTTATAATCTCTCTGTTTTAAAGAGTGGCCCATGCTTAACCCTTCTTACTTACGCATTTACATTCTCACAGAGACATCTGCTGTCCCTCACTTGTGGCAATAAAACTGATGGTTAATCCCTGTTACATTGCTAACCAAAAGCCTGCATAAAAATAACTTTTTCTAAGAATTACTTTTAAACCAATTGTGTTTAAGACGACAGAGGGGAAACCAGCAACTTTGGGATATGCTGGTACTGGCACTGAAATGAGTGCCTGATGAAACACAGTTCAACTACAGGTAAAATATTCTAGATGTTCTCTGTTAATACTCATAAAAGGGTAACAAGTCACTGCAGCTTCACTGCACACAGGGCAACTTTACCCATCCAGCTGCTGCCTCATCAAGTAGGAGCTACACCAGACAACACTATTTCTGGAAGGAAGCCACATTTGAATGATGTGTTCTTTATAGAAATATGCCATTAGAGAAAGATCTGACATGAAAATAGGATCTCCAGGTCTGGACTGCTTCGTAGGACAAGAATCTGACAAGGGTTGCATCAGAATCAGAGCCTCAGCTAGGAAAGCAATAAAAATATCTTACTAGTGAAATTATAGGGCATAAAGACAATTTTTAAGTACATTGAAACTGAGATAAACTAACTTTTATGCATCTTTTTATACAGCACTCCACAAGAGCAGAGAGACAAGTTGATCATCCTTGAGTTCACAGGCCTAGGATTTCTCGTGGAAAAGAAGCAATTTATGAGTTACAGAGAAACCACCTTTGGCTCATTAAGTCCTGGTACATAATGAGCAGCTGGGATAGCAGAGTATTTGAGGACTTTACTATAGAGTTTTAAAGTCTCAATTTTACATAGCATTAAAAAAAAAATTGCTTACGCCATAGATACTACTCATGCTAATGTCAAACCTTAAGTATGCTCTGCTTTTTGTTTATGTAAGTTCAAAGAAAAGGCAACCCAATTTTTTTTTTTTATATATATACTGAAGTATTTCACATATCTTGCTCATGATGGTAAAGGCATCAATTCCTTCATCTTCTAAATGCACTTTTAAAGTTTCTCCCACTATAAAAAAAGAGGGAAAAATTCATATGTAGTGTCTACGTATCAAAATCAGCTACCCGTGTACGTTTTTTGCTTAGTAAACCAAGTCCATGAACTCAGGAGAAGTTTTTGCCTGTATTATCCCTTTTCTTTTTTTAAGTCTTTTCAATACCAGTGACAAGGCATCAACTATTCTGGTCTTCTACAGAAACAAAGAGTTCTTTCAAAGAAGGCTTACATGGTTGGAGCAGAGAGGGAGACTGGAAAAAGAGGATGCATTTTGAACAATTTCATATTAATCAGCTTTTCTTTTTTATAAATGGCTGTTCATTCATTTTCCAATGCAGTTGACTTTAGAAATGCAACATAACTCATGTGATGGAAGCCAGAGTCCTAAATCCTAACTCTAATACCTAACCTTGACCACAAAATTACTTATACAACATGTTTTCTAGATATTTCAGTTAAGGCAGATAAATAATCTCCTGAACTCCAAGTAGCTGCCTTTCAGATGCCAAATATTAGGGTATTTCTCACCAAATATTCTGGGAGGCTGCCAAAGCCTTTCTGGAATGGGCTGTAATATCTTGAAGTGACAGTTCCTTTCTCCCATCTATTACTGACACTATCCTTGGTGAAAAAAAATGGATACATTTTTAGCTTTTCAGCAAGGAATGAGAATGTGCCTAGGAGAGGTTATTCAGCATTCAGTCCAGAAGTGTTGAATCTGGGAGATGTGATTCAGCTGGCTCGTAGAATAAGGCTTATACAACTCAGAAGCCTAATCTAAATGGAATTCCACCTTAAGCTAAAAGAATCTGGAAGGACACAGAGATGTGCAAATAAGAAATTGTAGTCAAGTATTGCAAGAGTTCAACTATTTGAACTGATGGAATAAATGCTAGGCTATCTGCCTCACAAAAATGTAGAAGACCGTAGTACATGAAAGCCACAAATTCCATAAGAAAACTTTTGATACTTAAGATGATAATGAATGTAGCCACCTTTAAACCTGATGGAAGTTGCATGAAAAGAATAATGAACTCAAGTCAATCTTAAAACCTCCAGGGCTCCATGATGTGGTTGGTAGGGTTTTTGTGTTCCTGTTTCATTTTGTGGTTTTGTTTGTCTGTGTTAGTTTGATTTACAGAATGCAAAATTTTGATCCCTTTCATAAGGGGGAACACAGAATCTCAACCAGTTACGCAGCTTTCGTAAGAACTCAAGAGCCCTCCTTGAAAAGGAACATGGAAACTCCTGTTGTCTCTTACAACATCCCACAATCACAAACAAGTAGGAAAGTAAAAATTTTCAGTATGTGACACATGACTTCAGAAGTGACTTGTTCACATCTTTTCTTAAATCTTTTGAGAAAATAATTTGCTGAGTGACAGTGATCAAGTTCATAGGAACTACTCTAAGCCTTTCAAAATTACTGTTGCTTCTTATGTACTTTAGCAGTCTTTCACAGCAATGGCTGCTGAGTCACCTCTCCCTCATGTAGATCCTAAATTTCATGCTTGTTGCTGGTATAAATAAGGCCGAAGAATGCATTAGTACACAGGATAATCATTAAGTTGATGCAAGATATCACAAAGACTGATCCTCCCCCTCGAGATTCCTTAAGAGTCTAAGTAAGCAATTCAGAGACAGTGCCTCAGAACAAGAAAGGAATTGGAAAGGATTCTTTCTTAGTAACTCAGATCAACAATGAGAATTATCCTGCATGCTACAGGCTATTAAGAAATCATTACAGCAGATTTTCAAAAAGAAAATGTTTGGTAGAAATTGGAATGATAAACAGGTTCCCTTTGGAACTCATACTGTTTTCTTTCTTAACATTACAAAGGCAGTTCAATGCCTGTGTGTATATACGTATACAGGAGCTCTGGAATTTTGAATCTCTGAAAATTTGAGAGGCATAAAGGACTCCAAGACCTGACAATCCTACAGACTTTGAGAGTCATCTCCTCCACACCTCCAATACAAGAAGAACAAGTTCATATCACTGCATAATGGAGCTAATTCTAGAAGTACAGATCTGTAAAATGATAGAAAATTAGAATACATATGTATTCTACTACTTGTTTCCTATTATGCAAAACCAGATTATCTAGCTATGTTCTAGCACTAGATGAAAACAAGGAATTCCACTCCAGCAGAAAACAAAACATTTAATCAGACTTCCTACAGCTGGACAGCCCCCATGGGTTAACTACTTCATTTACAAGCAATACCAGTCCACTTGGTATGAATTTCTGCAGTATCTAAAGAGACATGGGAGTATGGAAAGCCAGAGAGCCAGCTAAGTCTGAGAAACTATTTGAAGTATAATGACATCATTCAAAAGTTGAAGCTTATCCAAACAGGAAAGAGAGAATCAGTCTGACAAATTAAATGTAAAGTTAAACTGTTAAGGGAACACACCGCAAAGAAAACCCACAAATGTCCACTAAGCAAAACAATAAAGTACTTTTCCAAAAATCATCCAAAAACAAGCAGCTTTCTAGAGAGTCTACTGAGAATACAGATGATAAAGGAACAAAGAATACTCTAGAATCTAACATTCAGAGAAGATAATGACACAAGACTTCCTTTTTCATTCACTATTAATATGAAAGATTTTTGACATGTTTCATTACAGAATGTTTTTGGGGAGTGAGGTGGGTGGGTGCAGAATGGATATCAATGAGACAATGAAGATGCAGGACACAACACATTTGAGCTGAATTGCTGATAAATGAAATAACAAAACAAACCAAAATAACGAACGTATCACTGGGACTGATACTTACCAAAAAACTCTATAAGCCTCTAATTAAAAAGATCAGAATTACTCGAGTAAAACCTACCACTTTAAAAATCATACATGATGGCAAAAATAGATGGAGAAGGACATTACAATGTCAAATGACTAGACAATAAACTGGCAGCTTAACTTTAATAAAGACAGGGCCCAATTACTGCATATGAGAAGGAATAATCCCAATTTTATACAGAAAAATAACAGGCTCTAAAGAATTACTTCTGGGGAACTAGATCTTAGATAACACTATGAAACTACCAGCTCCATGACTAGAACTACTTAACAAGACAAACAAAGCATTAGAAGTGTCACAAAAGGGATACCCTGAATACCCGAACTGGACAAAGTTTTTAATCTTCATGTCAGTAATAAATGGTTGGTACAATGCACTCCAGAAATTGCCCTAACATTTTAAACAGAATGTCTACATGACACTAAGGGCTAAACACTTTAAAACAAATCTGTTCTGCAATTCTCTTACTGGATCATCAGCTGCATTACATTTTTACTTTCTCGTGTTTTTATATCTCAAACTGAACCAGCAAGTTGAAAAAATACCAGTAAAACATACATTGAAACAACTTTTTAGGAAATTGTAAGAAAAGTTCTGTTGTAATGACACCATGCTGCAGAAAACTGAAACCACAGCCATATAAGTTGTCAAATGGTTCATAGATAGACTGGGACAGACCTATTGGCAGGACTGAACTCTGCCACTCCAACTTGAGCTACTACTGACACAAACCCTCCTATTCCTGTTACAGAGCAAAACAGGCTTTCACACAATACTTACTTTGCTGGATTTCTAGAACCCAGGGTCCAATAATGTGATAATATCTTTTTTTCATGAGGTAGTGACTTCTTTGCCTGAAAAAATGTGTGATGCTCTACACAAGATTTCCAAAGATTTTTGCATGCTCTGTAATTTAACATGTTGAAGGCAACAATATGCTCTCTGGATTCATTCTGTAACAGTAGGAAATATTATGTTTCAATATATACAAGCAGATGAAACAGTAAACAAGCTCATACAACAACAGTAAAATATTTTAAGCTTAAACACTAATCCCTTTAGGAAAACAAACAAAAAAATCAGCATATAGTAAATTTTGAGCTGGAGATGGTCAAAATAGCCCTGTAGCCATGTGAAATTCTAAACTGGAAAATGTGTACTTTAAAAGTTAATGAAATATGTAGGTCTAGAGTGATAAAGATTTTGTATATATGAGTGTCATGTTAAACCACTAAATATATTTTTAGGCTTCCAGTCAGATCTTGACCTCTTAAGAGAAAAAAATTTCTTTAAAAAATTGCCTAAGGGTAAAATGTAAAAAGGAAAAAAACCCTCTCATTATTTGAATTAAAACTCTTCACATAATTCAGTAATACTCTTTCCATTGCCACAGTATGTGAAAAGTGTATTCTTGATAGTCTTTCAGAAGAAACTGAAGATGTCAACAGACATCCATCTTGAGGAAAAGGAAGTAACTGTGATGAGACTGGAACTGCTGTTACTGCTGTTCAAATCCAATCCTGCTTCCTGGATGATGACATGAGGCCACAATAAGGAAAATCAGATGGGAGCATAATACAAAACCTGTGTTTCTTGGTGCAAATCCTTACAAGTAATTTCAGGGCCAAAGTGCCAGTGAAACACAGGTGTAGCACAATTGTGCCACACACATTGATGCCCAAGAGTTTTGCACAAGACATTGCTTTGGTTAATCTAGTTATCGATGCAAAGAAAATGGAGTAAGAGCAAAGGAAAGAGAAGAAATAAAGACAACATGCAACACAAGTCAGTTGCTACCACAGATCAGCACTTCAGTGAAAAAAGAGAGCAAGTTTCATCACTCATCTTTTCCATCTGCTTTGAATTATAATGGATTTTGACATCTTAACATATAATTATATAGGCAACCTTTTGCTTGTTCACAGCAACAATCCTTTTGGGAAGTAACTACAGACCATTTTGGCTGGAATACTCGATCTGGGTTTTTTTGTGTTCTTTTTATTTCTATGGAACATTTTACAAATGTCATGTATCAGAAGTCAATCCCACATTCTGCAATTCACTTCATATCTAGTTCAGAGAATCTATGACTTCGGCCAATATTTTAGAAAAACAATGAGAATCTCAAGAGAAAGGAAAAAGAAAGATTTACTCTTGATTTTACATAAGCATTGAAAAACAAAGAACTGATTACAGTCTTTCAGGAATGCTTTCTCTATATATATTAAAACATTTATAAAATATTTTCCTTTTAAGATGTAGGGTTTGTTATTTGAGTCTCTCACACACTCCAACCAATTCATTTTTTTCAGTTCACCACAGTTGCCTCTAAGTAGATTGTATAAAATAAAGCAGGCAAGCATAGTGAAATTTTAAATCAGAATTTCTTGAAAGATAAAAAGCGTACACCACTTAAAGATTTAATGACAAAAGCCATTTCTAACATACTCACTGTTGGCTGAATACCACTTCAAGGGTTTTACTACTCCAGCAGACAAATAAAATGAAGGGTATAGATATTTTTGTTGGCCTGAAGCACGAGCCTTTCAACTGCCACAAAAATTATTTTATCCAAACATCTCAATTATATTGAAAAGCCATAGTGTAAGGACAAGGAATTAAATATACCTAATAGTCTATAGTAAAGAATTTTGCTCATTACATCACAAGTGTGTTTTTCCCAAATGCTGTCATAGAACCTTCTTAGCAGCCCCTAAGTGAGCTAAAAGTTTTAACACGAATTTAAATTAGGAAAAATATTTCCAGAACTTGCAGAAAAACTTTTTATATTCACACAAACTTTTGTTGGCACAACAATCTGCCTCACTAATAGGCCACCTTGCAAGTTGTGCTATTAACTCTGTGTGCTGTTTTAAAGGTAAAGAGAGTTCAAGCAGGATCCAAGGATCTAATGCCCATCATACTTCTCAACTCAAGTTCCAAAAGGATGGCATCTTAAAAATTATCCAGAAATGAGGGTTAGAGAACTTTGTGGCCATCGAGGCAGAGGGAATAATTCTCTATAGCTAAAGTGAAATGTCTTGCCACTTCAGCATATGGAAGGACTTTGTATCAGTTGTATGCATACTCCATTCACAGATAATCTGAAAATATCCACAGCATAGAAAGTAAAGATGTATTTTAAAATGCAGAAAATTGTTTTTAAGCATTAGACAATCACACTAAAAATAAAATTTCATTTCTGAATGGTTCAAAATGCTATTTGTAAACAGCACAGTTCCTACTCCTGTCTTAAATCTTGCACTCTCCATTAAGTCTACATGTCATAAGTTTTTATAGAATCTGACATTCACTGATTCATCAGTCTTGCTCTCCAGTCCTTATGTAGCTCTTCAGTAGAAACAGAAGTATACATACTCTTAATCAAGTAGCTGATTAATGGACCCAAGAGAAGGTGAGTGGCTGTCATGGTTTGACTCTGGCTAAAAGCCGAGAGCCCACACATAGATCTAAAATTCTCAGAGAAGGGAAAAAAAAACCTCCGACTTTTGTGATAAGGATTACAAGCAACTGTTTATTAACTACTTCACACAAGCAAAACAGGCTCTAACTTAGAATGTTAGGAGTTTACTACTACAACTACAACTACTACTAAAATCAGAGCTTAAGAGTTTAAGGGTGAGCAGTTTGATAGTTGTTACAGACACCTTTCTCCCCCCCCACCCCTCCCTTTTAAGATCCTTCACCTTCCCCCAACAGCTCGGGAAGGCAGGTGTGTGTGTGGGGGGGGTTACAATCAGAGATTTTCTTTGCTGCTGTTCAGAAGAGTGAGAGAGTCCCACCCCAGCTTTCCTCATGGGGTCTTCTCCACGGAAACAGTCTGTTGCAAACTGCTTCTTAGTGGATTCATTACTAACAACAGTTTTCCTGGTACTGTCGTCATGTAAATCACTTTACCATAGGTGCAGTCNGGGAAAGAGTGAGATAAGGTGAGTTAAGTTTCCAGACAAGGCACATAAGGAAAATAAAATGGAGTAAAAAAATAAGGATAATAAACCAATGAAACATGGCACTTCCCAGAGGACCACAAATTCATTGCTTCTAAGAACTTCCTGTAGATTTTTGTAAAGAATCTACATTTGTCATACATAACTTAGAAGAAGTGCTGTAGCACTACCATCATCTTGAGCCAAACTTTGTCTCTGAATATATATATTATCTGCTCTGTTTTCCCCACATTCTTTTACCTGCTTTACTTTTGGCCTCATTTACCTATTTCCTTCTGTATTTTCAAGTAAGAAACTGATCAATCCAAAGATTCACATCGACTCAGCAATCTGCTCTCACAAAACCCTCAAGTGTCCCACTGTTCTGGCAAAAACCTGTAGGACTCCACTCCCACTGCACTGCACCAGAAAGATTTTCCAAGCAATATCACTGGAGTACTGCTGACTTGCTGCCCTAAATTTCAAGCAAAGGGGGCTGACAAGGATGGATATATCCACAGATTTAATAGCACACCTGGTCTGCTTTTTGTATGTACTGAGAAAGAATAAAAGGTCATGCAGCTGGCCTTATTCTTGTTGCAGTTCTGTAGCTCTTTAATAATGATACTGTATTATTGTAATGTCCATAGGTTATGAAACAAAGAACAATGATTACTTAAGAGAAGTTAAAATAATCAAGAACCTTGAACTGTCATCATTTATCAAATGTTTAATTGAACAAATTAAGATTCTTGCTCTGTTCAAAGGTGACACAGGTCATTAGAAAGAAAAATTCAGTATCTCACAGCAGTAAAGTCTTTATGTAATGAATACACATATGTTATATTAAGTACAGAGACTTTTCTATATTGACACTTTATTCTTCTATATTCCAAAGCCACTGTAAGTAATCAAAGAACGGTTTGGGTTGGAAGAGACCTTAAAGATCATCTAGTTCCACCCTCCATTTTTCTTATCAGTCTCGGAGACTTCAGTTACATTTATTCTCACAGACACATTAGGAAATGCTGTTCATAAGCCTGCTCCTATTTTTATATTTGATTTAAAAAAAAAAAGGTTACTTATCAGTGAGAGTTTAATCCTCAAAGAAGGTAATACTTGCAAGTGCAATACTATTACACTCACAAGCTAGTACAATGGTTTATCAACCACTTATTTCTTCATGCAGTAAAATACATATGAACAGATTGTGACATCTTTGCATATAAACAATATATTTAGAAACTTAACAGCTAGCAAAAAACTTATGTTCCCATTAGAATGGGTTAAGACACACTCAGTGCATGCCATGTGTCTGCACAAGCATGAATGAAGCAACCCTGTCTCTATATACTAAATGTTTCTACATGAATCCTGAAAAGTAACAATGTGTACATACTTTCAAATGCCCCGAATTCCAAAGAACCCACCAAATTGGGAAATAAGGAAGACACGCAGAAAAGAAATAATAGGAAAACATTTTCCTTTTGGGTAAAAAAAGCCTCCCTAGAAATCTGTGTTCAGCAGACCCTTGTCTATGTGGGTTAGAGGTCTTCTTGTAAGAGTCCCTACCAGTTTAACAGCTCATTTTACTACCAGAAAGAGCCTCCATGAGGTCTAGGTTTAAATTAACACTTACCTTTTTCTATGTCTTTGAGTTCTGTCCTAAACTGAATTAAAATATTTATATGTCTGCTCATCACTAGTTTCTGGGTTTTTTTCTGTCATATTAAATATTCTATGGCCTTTTTTCATATTGTGGCAATACAATAATAATTAGTAATAAAGATTACCCCTCCATTAAATAGACTAATATTTCAACTGTTCTGCAAAGAGCACATGGCATTATGAAGCCAACTCTTAAGAGCAGAAAAATTTTACATCAGTTTCATCAACTATTTTCACATACTTTGCCAGCTTCTAAAGCCTTCCATGTTACCCACAGCAGTTGCTTAGTAGATTCACTGCATTGAGTAACTCTACAGGGGAGGGAGAGCGACAAAGGAAAAAGCAGCAGATGCTGGCAGGAAAAGGGATATATGCTAGGTTAATAAATGTTGGAGAAAGGATGGAGACCTGCATTTACTGCAAGTCTCCAAGGGAGGAGAAACCTTCAGGGAAAGATACAGTCCCATAGAATTAAAATGGAAGGATTCAGTGTTGGAAGGGAAACAAAAGATGAGAAACAGAGAGGATAAGAGGACTAGAATAGCAAGACCAAGTTAACAAAACAGAATTTCAAAGGTAAGTTATCACAACAAGGACTTTTGATCAGCATACTGAATATGATCACTTGAGCAAAACAAAGTTGGATGACTACTTACATGTTTTTGCCGTTGTTGTATAAAAAACTTTTTCCTTTTAAAGGAAATTTTCAATATGTTCACCCTAAAAGAAACAAACAGACCTTGAAATGTTGAACAATATTTAGAGTGATAAAAAAGTGAAAAATGGTACCACATACTGTGAGCCTAGAAGATTATAGCTGTTAAATATTCAGTGAATAATATACAGCCATCTCCTGTGTTGAGTGGCAAATAGATATCCTCATTTACTCCTTAAATAGTTCACAGCAGCTCTCTCCCACCAAATCTATTCTTGCAGCAAAAGCTTGATGACATCCTTTACTGAGCTGCACAAATGTTAAATGTGTCAAGTTTTGTATAACTTTAGAGTCATATGATAACTGTGACTAAAGGAACAAAATTTAAGACCCTAATGACATGACAAGGTTGGTCATATAACTGAAACTTCCCAGAAGCTTCACAGAATTGCTTTCATAATGTGAAAAATATCATGTACTTGTGTAAATAACTAAACACATCTTGTAGATAAAATCATAATTGTAGAAGGATGAAAACTGTAAGAATCAGTGTTAATGTATTTTTCACTCCATTAACATTGCTATGTAAATTATGTGGCAATTTTAGAACTGAACACATCTTTTCTATCTACACGCGGTGCGAATACATACTTTCAAAGGTAGAGATTATGATTGGAATGGTGTTCAAGCAATTTTCATTTTAATTATAAGCTTATCAGTTTTGCTAAATAAAGAAATTTCTACATACCCATGCACCTTCCCACAGCAAAACAAAGATTTGTCTAAACACCTAATTTTCTCTGCAATAGTTCTACTTCTGTAACTGAAAACATTCATTTAAAAAAAACAACAGGTCTGTGGTCAGCTGGAATTATATGGATACCTTAAGGAAAGCTATTTAAGGTTTGATCAAGTCATATTTGCCTGGGGAAAAAAAAATCAAAGATTTTGGTAGAATTTGCTGCTAAAAGTCTCAGAATATTCTCAACTGATATTTTATAGGACGTTAGATATCAGCAGGTATGAACTATGTTGAAAGTCATCTTAGTTCTTACACAGTTTTTGCATGACTAATCAAGTGGGATAATGCATAAAATTCATTCCCTATTGTCTCTGGGAGATGTATTTGAGTCATAGAGTAACATCCTTCCTGGACACAGCAGAATATATTTGCCAGTTACTAACAAGAATGTTCATTGCATTACCTATCTTCTCTCCTGCACAAGAGGTGGAAAACTGAGTGTGTGTCAATTCCAGAAAATGCTTTTCTCCACCAATTACAGAACCACAGAGAAACAAGAATTTCATTAACACTACTCCTCTAGGACCAGGCAAACTGGTGTGCAAATTAATGGACAGTTGAAGTCATATTCACCTCTCCTGTTAGGCCAACTCTTGACATACTTGTGTCATTTTAGTTGCTACCTCAAATGGCAATGATCTGTGTTGCTCACCTAAAAGTTCCGGATTCT
>WEIV01012553.1:9996-21903 GCA_013390005.1 Calyptomena viridis
GCCTGTATAAAAAGTCCCTCTTCCTCCTTTTTATAAGGTACTGGAAGACTGCAATGAGGTCTCCCTGAAACCTGCTCTTCTCCAAGCTAAATAACCCCAGCTCTCTCAGCCTGCCTTTGCAGGAGAGGTGCTCTATCTCTCCCATATCTTCATGACCCTCCTCTGGACCAGCTCTAACAGGTTCACTTCCTTCATGTATTGAGGACCCCAGACCTGGACCCAGACCTGAACTCAGCATTCAGTGGTCAAATTTCATTATGACAGAGGGGCAGAATTGCCTCCCTTGACCAGCTGATCACAACTTTTTTGATGTAGCCTGGGATGTGGTTGGCTTTCTGGACTTTAAGCACACACTGTTGGTTCATGTCCAGCCTCTCATCCACAAGAACCCTCAAGTCCTTCTCCACAGGGCTGGTCTTAATGAGTTCTTCACCCAGTCTGTACTCATACCTGGGATTGCCTCAATCCAGGTGCAGCACCTTGAACTTGGACTTGTTGAATTTTTTGGGATTCTCATGAGCCACTTCTCAAGTTTGTCCAGGTCCCTCTGAATCCTGTCCTTCTGTCCTTCTGTCTTGTCAAGTTCACAGCTCAGCTTTGCATCATCTGCAAACTTGTCTGAGATCTTACTTATGTCATTGATAAAGATATTGAAGAGTCCCAAGATAGAGCCCTGAGAGACATCATTCCTTAGCATCCTTTTAACTCAAGAAATAATGTTTTCCTAGTGTCTGTAAGTTGCCATGGGGCCTAACTGATTATTACGTATGGTAAAGTTCATATATATACAGATATATATATATATATACTGAAGTTGATTTTTTCTCTAGCTATCTAGATATTTTAAATTGCTAGAAGAATATTACGATTTTTTACCTATTTTAAAAATGTTAATACTTCTAGTGATAGAATTACTTCATTTCTTAGATAACTCAAGGTAATTCTGTGAATTAATTTCTCTGGGGAATATCAATCTGCTACTGAAAACAAATATACACAAGCATGCCAAGTACTCCTACCATCTTTCCCTCATCCATCCATTCCACAGAGAAAATGATCTCATAAAAGTGTCGTGACATGCACTTGATTTTCGTACACATATAGATCTATCAGATGAAATGCATATGCATTCAAGCATGAAATTAAAAACCCACACAGAGCTTTACAAGACTAGAACCTAAAAGATCTCTCCTTCAGCAGTATTGGTTTTATGGTACTTACTCTACCAACCTGTGAGATTATACCTTTAGGTATATCTTTAGTATATCTTTCGGACAGACTAGCACTCTCTGTAGCCAAAATCAGCTTCAGTCAAACCTAATTGTAACTTCTGAGAATATCTATTCTGCCCTATGACTGTCTTGACACTGATGAGCTAATGGAAAGTTCCCTCATTCTGTACCAGATTTTCTTTAACTATGTGTTAACTCAGTTGGTTAGAGCACGGTGCTAATAATGGCAAGGTCATGGATTCAATTGCTATATGGGCCATTGACTTAAGAGTTGCACTCAATGATCCTTGTGGGTCCCTTCCAACTCAGAATATGTTTTTTTATTCTGATCTAGTGGAAGATTTCCCTTTCTATGTCAGAGGGTTGGTACTTGATTTAAGAATTGTTATCAAAAAAATGCTCTGCATCTTTGTAATACTTTCAATTATGGAGATTATTCCTGTAATTAATATGCCATAAAACCATTGAAATACTTTAATTATGATTAGCAACAACTTTGGTTTCAATGATGTTTTAATACATTTTTCCTTTCTTATATTTACTCACTTTCTCTAGGAGAAAAACTATGCTATTTCTAGTAATTCTGCTTGCAGATGTATATATTACAGTGTTTATATATATTTTCCAAGTGCTTAAAAAATATTGACTAATCCTGTAAGAATGGTATGCCTCTTTCATGAATGAGGAATATGAATTGCCAACATGACAAGCAAAATGTATGTGGTATGACAGTGAATTCATGTCAAAGTTAAAATAACACTTCACTGCTTTCTAGCTTCATGCTCAACTGAAACTTTTCAGTTTTTCAAATCTCTCTGCACACAATTAAAAGCAAAAAATAATGACACATTGTAGAGACTATGTTTTGGTTTATGTCCTTTATTGTAGGCAAATGGAATGTACCTGTAATAATGCAGTAGAAAAAAACCTTTGTCAGAATTATTGAGCCGTTAATTTTATCTTTTTAAGGTCTTAATTCAGTTATCTCAATCTAATTCTGAACACCATAGAATATGTCGGCTTTGAAGCCTTTTTGCATCTTCTGCAACTGGATTTTTAAAATTTGTTTATTATAATTGTCCTATATTGAAAGTGATAATTATAAATTACATATAATAAGTCTGTGTTATTTACCTTTCTCTTTGGTTCATTTTTAGCTCCATGTGGTGGACATTTTTCATCTCCCAGTGGAGTAATCCTCTCTCCAGGCTGGCCAGGGTATTATAAAGATTCCTTGAATTGTGAGTGGGTGATAGAAGCTGAACCAGGACACTCTATCAAAATTACATTTGAAAGGTCTTTGCTAATGCTTTTCTTATTTAATGTTTTCCAATTTTTACCCAGAAGCAGGAGTTATTAGCTTTGTCATAATTTGCATTAATTTGCACTATCACTAAAATCTAGTACTTGTATTATCAGGTAGAACTTTCTAAAACTCCTTCAGAGCATAAATTTTATCTTCAGTGAAATATTCACTTTGATGCACTGAAAAGCTTTTGAAATTTCTACCCTCTTGCATGTATTTAAGCCTGTCTGGCCCAGTTAAAATTTTGTCTTTTTTAAAGATTAACTTGTTTCATTTGCTCATAACCCTATTGGTATGACGGATTATAATTCCAAAGTTCTTTTTGTCTCTCAAAATCATGAAATCTTCAACTCTGAAAATCTGAATCAACTGTGAAAACTGAATTGAACGCATTAATATTTTTATCCATTCTGAATGTTTAGCTATCAAATTAGCTGATCTGTTTTTGTGAAGGGAGTCTGTACTCTCAGGATGGAGATCCAGTTTCCTCAAATCACTGCAAAATTTCACTTTTCCTACATTATTGTCTGTTATTAAGGTCCCTTCCTGATTCTAAGGATTGAAATGTTCTGAGCACCTTACATTTCTCATGGTAGCAAGGTGTTGTCATTTAATTTAAGCTCTGTATTAGAAAGCAAAACAAAAAGTTCAGATAAAGAATGCTATTCTACATATTTTCAAGGATGTTTTAGGTTATTTTGAATTTTAAATATTAATAAAATCATATGACAATTCAGGAAAAAAATGCCTTTGATGATTATAGTGCACAAATATCATGCAAGTACTTTTCAGTTGATAGTTATACAGTATATTTTGACTAGTCCTGGTCACGCTTTACTTAAAAGAGAAGGCATTTCTTCATTTTAATGCAGTTCGAAAGTTGTTTTTAGCAGGATATGAACTCCATATACTCTTAGCAAAATTTCTCACTGTCATAAGGTTTGTTTAAACTTTTTTCTAGTACTACTGCTTACACTATAATTGAGTTGTCATGGAACATTATATACAAAGGACAAGTAATATGGACATTTCAAATTATAGTTAGTCTTCCAGAATCACTATTGCTGTATATCACTCCCTCTTGCAGAAATTAATCATATGAGTTCAAAATTGAGAGAAAATTAATTTTGTCTTGTAAATCAAAATGAAAAATATTTAAAAAAATTTTCATTAACTTAAGGTTTTGAAAGGAAAGTTATAATTTCAAATTGTTTATTCTTAATCAACAATTCATTTAAACTACACATTTGATGTGGACAGTAATTTCAAATTAAAAGCATTTGCCTTTGTAATTGCCAAATGCTATGCCAACTGCTTTTTTGTTATTTCCTCCAGAGTTTGACTAAATATGACATTTTCTTGTGTATGCTTTTTGTTTGTAATGCATTAAGGCCTTGTCATAAAATTGCACAACCTCTATTACTCTTGTAAGTAAGAGCAATAAGAACAAGATGTGGTCTCTTTGGATCACAGAGAGAGTTTCTAACCTCTTTATGACACATCTTTTTCCATTGCTGCTCATTTTTGACACTCTTGACACTTGCCATAAAGTGAGCTGATATGCATAGTGCTCAGATGCAGCAATCCAGAGACACCCCACTCACATATAGACATGTGTACTCTTATGTGTCTCTGTGAAGAAGTATATCTATAATCCATCTATATATGTTTACACAGACACATTTACATATATAGTTACATGTTAGGATGTAAAGAAAAAGTTATTCCATAAGTCAAATAATGAAATAGATCTTTACAATGTACTGAAAGAAAATATTTTGTAAAGTACTGTTATGCTTTCTACTTTGACTCTATTTTTTCACATAGTTTAAATTTACATTCTGAGTCATTTATGCATTAAAGACTCATTCTAGCCTTGGCTATCCCTGTTCTTCTCCTTCTTGCAAATCTTCAGCTGGTCTTTCTTAAGACAACAGGATAATTTTGTTGAAATATACATTTGTAATATTATAGCTGAATGGTTTTCCTAAAAATGTCCCAACCCCTCATATTTTTCCCAGTTCTTTACATTTCACCTTTGTATCAAAAAACACACATCATTTTTCTAACCTTTAGTGGTACAAAACTTCCACAATGAGTCATTATTTGACAGATTTTTAGTTTCTCAGTCAAGGAAAAATATTTATAGTATGTCTAGAACCTTTACATACTTTTTTATATTTTCTAAGAGGAAGAAATTTTCTAAATTTGTACTAATACACATTTCCTGCAGAGTGACACCTTAACATTGCATCAGTTTCCCACCTGCAGAGTAGTTTATTTCCTTTTTATCTCTCATCCTCCAATCTTGCTATGCCTTCTCTCTTACAACAGTGGATAGGTGCAAGGTACTGCATTCCATGACAGTATGCTGGAGTGTTCCTGTGCCAAGAAGCCAGAGACATAATGAAAAGAAAGAGATCTACAGACTTAGTGAATAAAAATAGCTATTAATTTTTGTGCTTTCAGTATGCAAAACTGAATTTTTAGATTTTGTTTTGTGATTGTGCATGTATACTTTATAAAGTTTAATCCTGTTCTACAGGCATAAATAAGATAAATAATCTTCTGGTATTTTGTTATACTAGTTAATCAGTATCTTTTTAGGCTCAATTGAAATGACAGAAGAGATAAATGGCAGTGCCATTTTTCATTGTAATGAAGTGTTTATCATGTAGCCTAATTATGAGTATTTAAATGCAAGGGATGCTAATAGCAAACTACTGATTGGAGTACTAGTCACATTTATCCAATGAATATACACTCTGCAGCAGAATATCCTGACATCGCACTGAGCTGATAAAGTGTCTCTTAGAAACAAAGATGTGTGTTATAAATACTGAGGCAGCTTTATCTGGTCAAATAAAACCTCTTCTAAAAATTGTATGTCACCTCCTCTGTTAAAGCTTGGCTTACTCCTGTCTACTTTTGAGTCCTCCATAACAACAAACCTCATGTAACAATGAAGACATCCACCTTAGTTTAAGAACAGACAATTTTCCTATAAACTCCTACCGTTTTCTCGCACCAGAGAAAAAACAGAGGGCATGTAAATATATCAGATAACTGACCATCAAGAGGAAAAAATTATATAAGCATCATACTTATAAATGAATTTAAATGGGTCAGTTTTTGAACCAAACAGCCAAGTAAAGACATTGTACATAAACTCATCTTCAAATTTCTTTCGGTTCATCTCACTTAAAAATGTTTAAATTATTCTTACTTTTTTTTTTTGAGTGATTTTTTTATGTCTGTATTTTTGTGCTGTTTGTGGTGATGTATGTAGTCTTTAAATACAAAGTACTCACAAAAGAACTTCTTTTATGTCTTTAGAGACTCAACTTAATTTCGACATGACTTGACTAGCCTGATAGTTGCATTACATTAATAAGGTCCATGCCTCTTTCACACCTTCTGTCTCAAGTATGCTTTTGTTAAAGGGACTAAGAAAGCAGAGCAAAACTAAATGATCTGTTTCCAAGATTTTTTCTGTTTGTATGGATTACTGGGGAAGAAAAAAAGTGTTAGAAAAAACAAGTTATTGCCTCGTAGGTTTTTACCAACATATAATTTTGAGTTCACATGGGAACAAGCAAAACCTGAAATTTTCAGGTTTTCTGCTTCGAGGATTATCCCACTTCATTTCTGTTACTTTATTTCTTTCCTGTTTTATATGTTATTTCATGAGAGTGGGACACTGATAAAAGAAAACACAGGTTTTGGAGGTATAACTTGTCTTTTTGTCTTTTGCCAGACTCTTTAGAGCTTTAGGCTCAAACTTATGGGACATAAATATTGAAATATCAGGATCCTCAGTGCATTTACATTAGTCATCCAGTTCTTTGAATGAATTTCACAAAGCTGAATTTGGTATCTAAGTAAATCAGAGAGAGAATTAAGTCTATCTGAAGAGTCCTTGTAAGATTGTCCTGGTTTGGAACAAATACGTTCAGAGGGATAAATATTCTCTGATAAAAAGAAACAGGCCACACCCTCTCCCACCAGGTTTGAGGTGAAAAAAAAAAAAATTTCCTCAAGGAAAGTGANCCTCCTCCCCCGCCTTGCAGCTTGGCTGCCTGGGGAAAAAAACCCAAAACTACACGGCAGCATAGCAAAATCGACCTTGAAACACAAGAATTGTTTTGAAAAGATTTATCTAGCTGGTTTTTTCCTCTCTCTGCTCTCAGGGCTCAGTTTTAAAAGCACAAGGTTCATTTTTTTTTTTCCCTAGCATAGAGAAGACGAATATGTGATATATCATAAAGTCACCCCAAGACAAAGATCCTGCTGTTAATTGTTGCTTTTTAATTCTGAAAGGCTTTTTCAATAATCCATCAGAGTCCCTTATAGAGCAATATGATTCATCTAAGGTCTGTCATAGCAAGAAAGAGGGAAACCACTATCAAAATGCCAAACAAGTGTTTGGGATTGCTGATAGCATTTAAAACAAGACAAGCAAGGAGATATCTGGCAGCACTGCCACTCTCAGCTTTTCCTTGACAGGGACAGCACACATGCTGTCTTTAAACAGTCATCTTGTTTTCTAGTGCTTTCTACATAGGGTTTTTAGTTGTAGGTGGCTTTTTTTTCCATAACTTCTGTCACTACTTTGGACTGCATCTCAGCTGGCATAAAGCCACTGGAGTCTAAAAGCACACTCAAATAATTCTATCCCTGCTTATAGATGATTTTAGGGGTAGATTTTGGGGCAGGCTACAATTCTTTGATAATATAAAGTACTTTGATGATATTTGTGCCAAATGGAATGGATAAAGTAAAAGAGTATCAACATATTCTCCATATTTAATTATTTAAAAAAATAATTTTTTGTTATAAAATAGCATATCCAAGTAATATTAATCTTTATAAACAAACTGTGTCTGTGGCTTTTGTTTCCTGTGATGCAAAGCAGCTCAAGGTGTTTAAATTTATTTCTCGTCCTGCTATGGCATTAACCTGTAATTTTATTACTATATTAATTATATAAGATTATTAATATTATTGTAGAATGGATATGTGGAGAAAAAAATATTATCCTGAAAGGTGCATAGGTGTAAAATATGGGTTATTGAATATGTTTTAACTGTCTCTTTAAATTTGTGCCTCCGGGTGTTTCCTCAATTCCAGATTTCAGACCGAACTCAATTATGATGTTTTGGAAGTTCATGATGGACCAAACTTATTATCTCCACTTCTGGGATCTTACAATGGTACACAGGTCCCACAATTTCTTTTTAGCAGTAGCAATTTCATTTATCTTCTCTTTACAACTGATAACAGTCGTTCTAACAATGGATTCAAGATTCACTATGAAAGTAAGTAAATCTGTAGTGTACTATATACTATGTACTATGTACTATGTACAATGCTTGTCCTAGTCAGAAATATATAAATATTTACACATATCATCTTTGGTAAGTTTCTGTTACTTCTTAATTTGAGAAAAATTTAGTGATGTTAAACTATAAAAGGGATAACCAGTAATTTTACTTAAAATTTAATCTCATTGATGTACTGTTCTGTTCTTTAACAATTAACAGATGAGAATGGGAAGCAAATGCCTTTCTTCTGGTTGCTGTTTTAAGGCTTGATATTCTTATATTTTATACAATATATTTTTTGTGTGTGTAAAACTGCATGAGATCAGGAAGATTATGAAAATCTAAGAAAATAACTGAATTACTGTTCTGATTGACGTATCTGCAGCTCTAACTGAAGATAACTGAAGGAGAAATGCAGTTTACACTAACGAGCTGAAAATCAAGCTATGAAACTCTTAGTTTTTTAGGATTGTAAAAACCTGTCTATGTGATTTTTTCTGACATAGATATTTTCTTTTCTGCTTTTTATAGTAATATAAACCACACTGTGGAAAGTATCTGTAAGATTTTACTTTATGAATTCTTAAAACCCAAATAAGTTGATTCATAATAATTCAATTTACTTTTTGTGTTTCTAAATATAACTTTTGTTATACTCATTCATATTTTTAAGAGAAATAATATTTTTACAGTAATCACTATCTGATTTTCATAGTGAAGGTCATAAGCACATTGTTATCTGTCCACTTCTGTTTCATACACCAGCTTGTTGGAACTACCACCAAGCAGTTTTTAGATGTTCTTAATTTTTAAATTTTTTTTTGCAATTTTCACTATTTCTGATCACTAATGATAAGGATATTCAATAAAATATACATAGAAGTAATGTTGCGAGATGAAATTTGGATTGATTTGAACTCCAGTGCATGTCAAGTTCATGCTGTTCATTATAAAAAATCTGTTATAATACCAAAATTCTTAACTGTCCTAACCTTCACCCAGAAACTTCCATTTGTATCATCTTCTACATTGTGAAAAAGAAGTGATTTTGTTAAGTTTTCACCCATTCTGAAGTTTGAAGTAAGGCTGTCTTAACACACCAAGAAAACTAGATTAATATTGGTAGCAGAGACCACTAGATTATGTAAAGGTTTGAATAATGTTAAGTGATAGAAATTACACTTTGGGAATGTGATCGGCAAAAAGGGGAAACCTGCACTTATTACGAATGTTAAAATGCTTCAATTAAATAAAGCTGGAAAGGAAACCTGAAATTATGAATAAATGCTTCACTTTCATTAAAAAAATCTTTTTTTTTATAAAATCGATCCATACCACACAGTTCTCTTTACACTAGCAGAGAATAAAAGTTAAGGTTATACTATCAGAGATCATTAAAAATATATGTTCTTACCATTTGGCCACAAAATAAACAATTTTCAGTAGTTGCTTTTCTGTTTAATAGCTCCTGTTTATAAACAGGCATCTAATATTAATTTTACTTTTGCTTAATTCTTACTGATAATCTTGTGTTATCTAGAACAACCCAATTTCGATTTCCCTTTCGGGAATAATAACGACTAATGGTCCCCTGTTCATCATTTCTCCCTTCAAATATCCAGTTGAAAGCCAAGGTCTTTTGTATGTTCTTATCTTTTATGCTAATCATTTCTTTCTACACTGAATTTCTTTGTAAGGAAGGATATTTTCTGATTCTGTATGGGAATTAAAGTAATTACACCTATGAAAAAATCTAATACTGAAACTTATTATAATTGTCTTACTACAGTATTATTCCTAGAGGGTTTTTTCATTATTATTTTATAATTAACTTCTTTATATGAACTTTATATATGAACTTCTCACTGGGAAATAATCTAAAAGGTTTAATTTTTTTATCACACATTGAAATTTCCTTTATCAAGTCAAATTCTCTTTATTCTTCTGCTATTCTTTATTTTCTCAATGTCTCACATATCAAATCACATTAGGTATGATAGTTATTTATGTAAATAGTTGATCTATGTAAATATTTCAAGGATCAATATGAAAAGAAATTACAATCATTTTAGCTATGCTGAAAAATTTTGATCAGGAAAAAATAAAGGCTGGAAATCATAATTTTGAGTGATCATCAAAGATTTTCAACATCAGCATCAAAATCAGGTACAAAATCACTTAATGTCACTGAGATAGGATCAGACTAAATATCTTGTAAATTATGTGATTTTTTTCTTTGTAACAATGGCAGGGTGCAAATTGTTGCCCAAAGCATCTTATAATGGTAACAAAGAGAAATATAGTGAAAAAATAATTCACTATAAGTGCATGATAATGAAGCCTTCACCTCCATTCACAGCACAATCAATTACTCAAATTAATTTTATAAAAATCTATAGGATATTTATTTAAATTTCTTTTTGATTTTTTTTTTTTTTAAATGTAGGCGTAACTGTTAATACTTACTCTTGCTTGGATCCTGGCATACCAGTGCACGGACGCCGTTATGGACACGACTTCTCTATAGGTTCCACCGTCTCATTTAGTTGTGATCCAGGTTATAGGCTGAGTCATGAGGAGCCTTTGCTATGTGAAAAAAATCACTGGTGGAGTCACCCACTCCCAACTTGTGATGGTAAGGATGAATGGATTGAATAGAGAATACCTTAAAATATACACATTTTGCCAAACTATTATTAGTCAAAATGAGTTAAATGTTGGAGCTTGGAAAACCTCTATTTCTGGGAATAAAAGAAAATAGAGGAAATAAATGTTATGTGACTCTGTGATGAGACATATAATTATTAAAGCAGAGAATGATATATAGTTACTTAGTTCTGCAGATTACTGAAGGTATGTCTATCTGAATATATGTTACTGTGAGCTAACCGATTGCAAGGTTAATGCATATTTGCTTGTAATCACTCATTACAAACTGCAAATATTTGTGTTTAGGTATCCACCTGTGGACACAGGTATGCTGACATACATGAAATTAGGTTTATTTGTACCTGACTCAAGATCTGATCACTGTGTGTAGCTTGTTTACTGAACACCTTTCAGTCACTGTAAAATTTTATTAGGGCCTCATTATACCTGATTGTTAAGCATATGATTATTAAACCAGACAAAAGTGGGATGAAGGAATAGGTCTCCACCATATCATTAAAAATTCCACTTGAAAAATTATCTAATATTTTCAGTCATCTCTTATAATCTGAATTGTTCATTTTCATGTTTTCCCAGTTAGGGTGATATCAATTATAAATAATTTTAAGAAAGTAGGTTGTAATGTTCATTAAGTTGTGTTGTTTGAGATGTTTACTTCTTGAAATAATTTTCTTGCTTGGAGCATGGCACACATTTTTCAGACGATAAAAATGTTGTCAGGAATAATATAAGCCATCAATTCTAGGGTAGTAGTTAACAAAAAAAAAAAAAAAGTCTTCTGAATTTTGTGAGCTATAGAACGCACATGATAGTATATTTTTCTAAAACAGTTCTTGGTGTCTGAGGGCACTCATTTAGAAAGAAAAAGATGAATCTGAATGAAGACTGATGAAGAAGCTCACTGAACCATGTGTGATTTGCTGTATGGAAATCTATTAATTATCAATGTATTTCTTTCTTTAAGAAATGGTAAGGATTTTTGTGGTCTTCAGTTTGTTTAGATAGGAAACGCTTTAGTTTTTTATAGTTCATTGTCAGTATATGATGATACTCAAAACTTGTGGTGGTAGAAAGGGACCTAAATAGTCACTTTCCTGAAAATGACACTGCAGTTATTCAAGTCCACTTCCTAAAAGATTCTGTGTCTCTGTCAGGTTTGCAGTCAAGGGCAATATATTTTGCTGAATAGACTGTAAAATTAAGATGTGGTTTCTCATGGTGATAGGCATTAGGTGGTACCTAGGTAAAACAAATAATAGCATACTCCCTGTGAATACTATGCTCTGTTGTGAAATAAACTTACATATGGTGATACATTTCTTCTTGAAGATGCTGAACTGGCATGCAATTCATTACGTGAATGAGGGGGGTTTTT
>WEIV01012553.1:23052-35004 GCA_013390005.1 Calyptomena viridis
TTGTGGTGGTAGAAAGGGACATAAATAGTCACTTTCCTGGAAATGACACTGTAGTTATTCAAGTCCACTTCCTAAAAGATTCTGTGTCTCTGTCAGGTTTGCAGTCAAGGGCAATATATTTTGCTGAATAGACTGTAAAATTAAGATGTGGTTTCTCATGGTGATAGGCATTAGGTGGTACCTAGGTAAAACAAATAATAGCATACTCCCTGTGAATACTATGCTCTGTTGTGAAATAAACTTACATATGGTGATACATTTCTTCTTGAAGATGCTGAACTAGCATGCAATTCATTACGTGAATGAGGGGGGTTTTTTCTCCAGAGCACACTGCTAAATAGCAATTGTCCATTCAATAAATATGCTCTGAAGGTAGGATTAAGTACATTTATTCTACCAAATTTAATCGATTAATGGTTGAACTAATTTTAATTTCAGTGTTGTCTTTCTTCTCTGGTGGAATGCTTTTTTCATAGGATCCAAAGTCCTTGCACCCTCAGGGAAAAAGGGCGTTTTCTAAATTGGCTGTTCTTTGCAGAAACTGTGAGTGTGGGTTTGTATTAATCTTGCCATTAATAACCACATCAATCACTGTTCCTGCTCATTCAGTATGTTACTCTCATGTTTTCCGAGGAGCAGAATTCTTTTTTGAATGTTCTTTTTGATAAATGCATCTCTTTATTATAATTGCATTTGATATGGAGACAGACCATGATGATTGTTCAGATAGATAATGACCACTCATGAGTGTGTGAGTTTTGAAGGAAAAGTGTGTAGAAAGGGAAAAAATTAGACTTAAAACAAGTTCTTCCTCAAAATAGAGGATGGTATTGACTGAAATTCTTTGGGATGTAACTAATTCATGATTTGTTTCGTTGTTAAACAGAGAAACATCACAAAAAAAAGACATAAAATAGATGGGTTTGACCTTTGCTGAGAAAATATTGCTTGTATTACAATTATACCATTCCTATCTGATGACTACATATGATACATTGTGTACCTATATATATGGAAAACCCTGAAGTTCTTGACTATAATCATGTCGTAGTGCCTAACTAAAAATTTTCTTATCATGTCATTTCCATATGAATCTTATAAGAGAATTTTGCTTTTAAGTTTTGAATACACCTGAGAAAACCTATCCTATCCAATATATGAATTATTATATTAATCCCATTAAAAATTACAGGAAAATTCCTGTAAAAGATACCTAATTAAAAATGTAAAGTGCTCTTTATTCTCTTC
This sequence comes from Calyptomena viridis, assembly GCA_013390005.1. NCBI lineage: Eukaryota > Metazoa > Chordata > Aves > Passeriformes > Eurylaimidae > Calyptomena > Calyptomena viridis. Next base: position 24,301 of record WEIV01012553.1, read on the forward strand.
TTTGTAATATGAAATTGAATTCTAATAGGTAATATTCTTATTCATTATTTGAATTAAAAATAAATATTATCATTCCAGCTGAGAAAGTAAATAGAATGAAAAATGTTCAAGCAAGATAGAAAACTTTTAATATTTATATTGGAAACTCCTAGATGTCCAAATGAATTAGCAAATATGACTTATGCAGTACCATGAGGAACATATTCAGGAAATATGGCAGAGGTGTTGTGTCATTTCTGTTGAAATCTCTAAGATAAAAATAATACTTCTATTAAACTACAACTGTTAAAAAACCTGATGCAAATATTCAGTGTGATAGAGGCCAAAATTGGAAATGGATAGCATATATTGGTCTATTTTACATTTAAATAAAAAGGTAAAAGTACAAATATATATTGTAAGTAATCTAGGCAACACTAGTTTCTATTAAGATAATCTCTTGTGTATTATAACTCAACTCCAAGTTTTCTTTCTGAAAGCTGATTATAATAATTTGATGTCCCTATTTTTATTTATTTACCTCTACTGAACTGCATCCTGTTTTAAGATACATTACATCTTCTGTAATTAGGAAAGACAAATGCTGAAGTTTTGTGATCTATGAAGCACAGTATATAGGATTCAAATTCTAATTCAATGTTTCAATAATTTTAAAGTACATTTTATATGTCACTTTTATTATCAATTTGCACAATAAATGAAAATCACTTTAGAATTACTTTTTTAGTTTGAAGTTAGAGTTAATTAAACAAATGAATGTAACGAGGCCTCCGTGTATTTGTGCACATATTTATTTATATTTAGAGTTATATATATGCAAACATATTTACATATAAATAGGTTTTGCTCTTTGTTTCTTTGTGGTTCTACCTGAACTGGTTTATGTTATTAGTCTTTTTCAATGATGCTTGAAAGCTAAAACTAATTATTATTTCTAATCAATTATAATTGTGGGTCTTCTCTTCCCATCACCTCTGAAAAATAAAGAGTTCGCATTTATTTGTACTTATAACAAAATGAACTTACTGAAGAAATATTTTTTTTAAGACTTCTCATGAGTATTTTCTCTTTTTTGAGAAAATTGAGATATATCATTGTATGTTAGTGTCTGAGTTGTGGTTGGTGGTCCATAGCTAGCCTCTTGAAAAATCTTTATATAAGAAAATGATAGATGATATAAATTGAAAATATGGAAAATGTTAATTTCCAAGATATCTTCATCTTTGATCAGGTCAAAAAGGTAAAACATTATGACTATTCTTCTTTTTACTGCATTACTAGTGTACACCATTTATAGAAATACATGAATAAATGCAATTATATATGCTTTTATCTATTTCTCTATATATCTGTATTATTTTCTCTTGTTTTACTAAAATAACTCTCATATCCTCTTGATAGTTCCCTGTTCTTTTTGGACATAGTAACCCCACTTCTTCTGACATCCAGATTTCTTGACATTTCATATTATTGCTGTGATCTACATAATTCTGAGAATGACTTGTGTTACATCAAAATAAATAAGTTTTACATAGATAGTAAGTTGTATTCATAAACCTCAGGTGACAGAGAACATAATTAGTGGTTGTTGAATTTTATTACATAGTATATAAATTTAGGAAGGTTTTCTGTGAATAAGTTTTAAGCTAGCTATACAGGATGACCCCTGCAGGAAGAGAAAATACAAATTGACTCCTGCAGTAAAATATAAATATGTTAAAAACAGAACAGAGGACATGTGAAAGTGAAATGGAAAAAAAGACAAACAAAACAACCAAAAATCCAAAACCAAACAAAACACAAATCTATGAAAAAAATGTCATAACCTAATTTGAAGTATCCCAGCAATACATTTCTGTAGCATAGCTGCTGAGACAAGACAGATAGGTAAGTACTTTTTGGAATTGTTAATGCAGTGTTCGTAGAATACTGTAATGTATTTTGTGTTCTGTAAAATACATTTTACAGGAGTAGATTAAGAAAACCTGTCTTATTTAACTGGTCTAAAATCATGGATTCTTATGTGGTTTGCCAGTCTTCCAAAGTGAGACCCTACAAAAGAATAGAACATAATGAAAGTTTATCAGAAGAACAAATGGGTAAAAGTGGACCATGAATAAATTTAGGCTAGAAATTATTAGACTATTTCTAGTACTGCAAGATTGATTTCCCATAATAGTTTTATAGTAGCGCAAAATATGGCCTGAAATGGACCTTCACAATTTTGTGAATGACACAAGTCGAGTGTTTTCACTACCTTTATTCATGTGTTCCAGGGATGAAACACGGCCTGCATGTCTCGCACTGAGACAATTATGAGTACTCTGACTAAAGCTTCTGAACTTCTTTGGACCAAAAAATATTTTCAAATTATATAGGGCCATTTTCTAAGATAGACTTTCTTGCTGTCACTTCTTTTTGTGATTGATCATGTTAGTGAGCAAAATAATTTACAACAAAAGAAAGTGTAAGTAATCAACCCAATATTCTAAGAATTTATTTCAGCCTAACAACTGATGAAGTCACTGAACTCCACTACTAAATTAGAATCTTCATCCATAGTTATCCATAACTTGCTTCTTAAATTGTTACATCATCTCTGATCACCACTGTGCTGTAGAATTACTTTATAATATACTTCCATTTCGTACAATCACTTTTATATATTGTGGTCTTTATTTTTTGTTTATTTTTTTCCCTATTTGGAAAACTTAGTAGGAGATAAAAAATTAGGCATGCCTTGATTCAGCTTCTCTGCTGCCATAAAAAAGAAATTATTAATTAGTGTGTTAAAAACAAAATATTCAATTTTCCACATAAGAACTCCAAAGTAGTGCTCCAGTTATTTGCTTAAGTATTCACTCTGTCTTTACTCTTTCCTAGCCTCCATCTCTGTATAATCAGATAAATTGAAAGAAAGGTTTCTTGTAGAATCTGGAAATATGTGTGTTTGTCATTTGCTGTTTTGTTTTTTTTTTTCATATCTTTCTGTTTTCCTTTCCACTCTGAAAAACAGTCCAATACTAGTAGAGATATTATATGCTTTTGCTGTTTGCAGTCTTATCAGGGCCAGTGTGCCGTGGTGCCTGCCTTAAGGGATGGACCGAAAACTCCTCTTCAGCCTTGACTAACTTCAGCCGTCCGGCTGAGGGGCACTGAGCAGGGCACCTTAGAACTCAAGGTCTCTCACCAGGAGATGACTAGTTCGGAGGTGGCTAAGGCTCAGAGGAAGAGTGCCTTCTCCTCAACCTCTTTGCCTTTGGTGTTCTGGGCGCAGCTATTGGAGGGCAAGGGATTAAAAGCAACTCTTCATGGTTGAAAAACAGGAAAACAATTTATTGGGGAAACTGACCCCTGGAAAAGCCAAAAACAGAGAGGCTTTGCTAGCTTTGTGCAGGGCTTTAAATATGGGGACAAAATTAGGGGAGGAGAGTGGGAAAGGACCTATGGGCGTCAAGGTAAGGAGGGTTTAGGAAAGGGTTACATCATAGAGAAGCCAGTGGCCTGCAACTCAAACCTATTAGCTGCCAAGTAAGCAGGACTGACATGGAAAGTTCTGGAAGGGTAGGCAGAGTCAGGATACAAATATGGTTTTGGGATGGAATAACTTTGGACCAGGGGAAGGGTTTAGGATAATCAGGAGGAGGATACAGAACAGGAATGTACAATTGTATGGGAAGGAAAAGGGGGATAACTGAGCAGTCCATTTAGGGATAAACAAGGGGTTACAGAACTGTACAGAAACAACATGACAAAAATAATAAACTGCAGGTGCACACCACCACACCAGTGCCCATTTTTTATTTCAGATTTATCAACTTGGCTTTATTTTTAAGAATTCTGGGGCCTTGATGCCCTTTTTTGCCATCTGCTAGCCTTCATAGAGCTCTACTGAGTGCCTGGTGACATGCCATAGATGTTTTGTCACCATTTGCATTCCTGAAAAGCTTTCCAAACATGCACACTGAAGTATATTTTTTGTTTGTCTATTTCCCATGATTGTAGAAACTGACTTTATTTTCTTATTTAATGGATGAATTAGATAGTTACCATCAGAAGCTCCAGTAACATGTTGTCACAGCCCTGATTGTGTTTTGCTAATGTTCAAATATAGCAAGATCAGGTGATAAGTGGGCAGTGTTTACCTTCACAGTCTCTTCATCAGAGAAGTGAGGAGAAAAATTAATATGGAAGGACGCTATTTGCCTGTGGCAACAATAAAGAGATTGGGCAATTGTGGTCGTAAAATGTCCTATATCAATTTATGGTGCTGGTTTTGCGAGTTTCCAACTTACAACTGGGCCTAAAAGGCTAGAAAGCTGTGAGGAGAAATGAGACTATCTAGACAAGTAAGCATGTTTAAGGCAGAAATACAGTTAGTTAGAACGATCAAATAAATTTTAGGCAAAATAGGCAGTCTTTATTCTAGGATATAGGATGAAGTTCCATTTCTTATTTATAAAAAAACTGTCATTAAATGTATACTTTTTATTCAGTGCCCTGAAGAGAGCGATGGTATTCAGTGCCATAACCTCATTATGAAAAATTATTGATCTTTATGAAAACATTCCACAGTGCTACTAAAATGTCTGAAAAATGCATGTATCTCATTGAGACAAATATCTACTTAGGTACAGGGTGAGACAGAAGGTACATTCTGGATATTCTCTTTATTCACTGTCTGGCTTGTCCTCAAATCAGTTTTGAAGTATGTTTACAAGCAGAAAATTATGACTTGTCAGCATGATCATTCTCAAATATGTAACATTAATAGAAAAGGAAAAAATGGTAATAACTCCCATCATTTCCCCCATCGATGTATAGCAGAAATTACCAAAAGTAGAATAAATATCAAGAAATAGAAGAAACAGCACAATCTAACAAATTACACACCATCTTTCTCCTGAAGAAGTATGTAGATGTTTGAGCAAATACTGAAAGCAAAATCCTCCCACCTTTATGATTAATGCTATTCAGTATTGCATTAGTAGTTGCTTCTGATGTTACAGGAGGACTAGGAGCAGGTTAAACCAGCTAGTGCAAGTGGGACAGCATGTCTCAGAAAGAGACATTGCTCCTCCAGCCTGTGGCAGGCTCCTTCCCTCACCCTCATTGCTGTGGCAGAAGTGTGGGAAACACAAACACAAGCAATAAATAAGTGAACAACAGATTATCCAACAAGGAAAAAAGGGATTGATAGTTGTATCAACTGGAATTACAGACAATTAGCTGCCATTTACATATCTCTAAAACTACTTTTCAAAGGATTTAGCATCTGCTAAAGAGAAAATCTTACTGTTAAATACAGGAGTGCTGAATACTGACTTATATAAAGGTGAGGGTTCAGAAAAAATGTGGCTGATACCAGTGAAACTTCTGAATGGACATTGTTTGAGAGTTTGACTACTTATGGCTGGAAATAGAAGAGTTTGTGTTAAATACTTTGGAAAGACTGCTCATATGAAGAATTGCAATCAGTTTTACTAAAACAGTTTAAATTATTTGACCCATTGGTGACAGTAACATAATTCACTGTTTTTCTTAATCCTAATTTTTACAAAACAGTTTTGGTAATGCATATTATTAGGCTAAGAAAAATAAAAGAAATACATGTTTTTAATCTTGAAGAAAAAAAATAGAACTACTCGTTTGTCTTACAATGTGTGACCTTCTGAGATAATCTATTTTCAGAGAACTATGATGTAATAACTTGCTTGGTACTGAGCATTAATCACAGTTATTAATTAATAGCTATTAATTACTAAAAATTACTCAATTTTGTATTTCAAAAGCTCTGGAATGGAAAATTGATGATTAAACTGTAATGGTAGATTGTGAAATCATGCTTGCCAGTGTTGTAATGAGTAAATTCTTGTATTTTGTAATATTCAGGCTGTAATTTAATTTTTGTATTGCTCAATTACTGATTATTTCTATAAAGTTTCTACTGAAACTATAGAAAGCCTGATTATTATGTTGGCACTTGTCTTTATCACTTGCATTACAGATATAAAAGCATAGCAAATAATTCTATACAAGAAAGCATATCATACTCCCTTGTAAAAATATTCAATGGCGAGTTTTACTACATGACATTTTAACTCTCCAACCTTGGCTTCAGGATGAAGTGATGTTGTTTGGCTCTGTATTTTCTGCATTCATCTCTGCTGACCTTAAGATTTTCACAGTCTCCAGAAAACATAAAAAAAACAGCTAAGGAAACTTGATTTTAATTTTCTTATGCCTATTAAACACATAGTATTTGTTCATTGATTGCACATCTTTTCATATTATTCTGTGAATTATTTGTAAAAGTGACCTGTAGTTATATCTGAAATTACTAAATCATTAGAACAACTACTTTAAAGTAATTTTAAATTCAGAAATTTTTAAAAATTTGTTTTCTTACGTTTTCACTCATCTATAAGATTTCTCTTCCTCTTCTTCTTTTCCTTTTTCTTCTTCTTCTTCTTATTTTCTTTATTGTTTCTAGCTTTATGTGGTGGAGATGTTAGAGGACCTAGCGGAACAATTTTATCCCCAGGTTATCCTGATTTATATCCAAATTCACTGAATTGCACATGGACTGTGGATGTTACCCATGGAAAAGGTAAATAAATACTTTTCTCTTTTTCCACCTTTTTTTTTTTTAATATATAAACCCAGTATTCTCTGCTATAGATATATAGTTTAGCAACAAAGCGCTCAGAATTGTGTGGCTGATTTTTGCTTTTGTTTATTTTTATTGTAGTGGATAAATTCCATAAGTGGACTAGGTCCTTATACTTCCCACAGAATGGAAAGTCAGTGAGAAAGAATTATATAATGACTGATCACAGAAGCTGAAGGCCTGGAGGCTTTTAAGAAAGAGGTGGTTATTTGTTGAAAGCAGATTTCAGGAAAAAGATGTAATACTAGTTTTAACTCTTCTTTGAGAGCTTAAAAGTGCTTAGGACCCAAAGCAAGTAGCAAAGTTTCCTTCCAATAATGTGTCCTAGTTGCTTTCGGGTGAAAGGCTTCGGTACTAGATGAGAAAAGATGGGTCATACTTTCAGGTTTTTGTTGGTATTTTGTATTGAATAGGGAAGTGACTGCATAACACTCTTGAACTATGAGTGGAAAGAGCTAGAGAGGTATAAGATTTAATTTTATAGAAGGAGACAAATAGGTGGGTGTCATAAGAAAAATTGAATACGAACAGAGTAAGCTTGTAAGAACAAAGGGGAATTAGATTGTGACACTGGAAATAATACAGAAAAAAGAATGAAAGGGAGAAGAAGGAAGATAAGCTCAATTCTGAACTTCATCAGTTTTCTCTGTGGGGGCATGGAAAATGTGACAAAGTATATTGATGCTTCTCCAAGTTCCTCTAAGTAAGAGTTATTGATAACATAAAAATAAGACTTCCGATATAGAGAATTGTGCTGGTCTGTGATTCCCTTATTCCATTTTGTACAAACAGTGTGATAGTTCCTCATCTAGACCTTAAATCACTCTGACTGGTTAACCCATTTAAAGATCTTTTAAGTGTTAAAGTGACAAAGTGTATCTCTCAAAATCATTGTTCTAGCTATTCCTTAGTCTCTCTTATTACCAAGTGATGCCATTGTGTCAATATAATTTGATTCTAAATATCCACAGTGAAAAAGAATGCTGAAATTACTGATCCTACAGCAGATGTCACATTTGCCCTTGTTACCTCTAGGTATGATACATGGCTTTTATAGTTGCAAAAATATAAGGTACTGTGGATCTTTTGTTTTTCTGGATAAGCAAGAAAGACTGATGGAAAGTGTACAGAAACTGTTAGCTTGCACCATGTCTGAAGAGCCATTGGATAATCAGCAGAAGCTTTGTAATCTGTGAAATGAAGAAAAGCAGTAGACATGGATAAGAGTGTAGCAAGGCAGCACATTGAGTAATACTTGACAAAATAGTTTGTGAGTTCTACAGTAAACATGAGCACAGATAAAGCCATGTTTTTCAGGATTCTTGAAAGACATTAACACTTTGATTTTTCTTAAAGTGAAAATGGAATCATGAAAAAAGTTTCAGAAGTTTGGGTGGTTTCTTTTGGAAAATGAAGCAGCTTTCTTTGTAATTTATCTTTTTTTCTTAAAACCTCAGCTAGAAAAGTACTTAAAAGTGAGGATAAATAAAAGCTGAAATCCTCAACGTTATAACATTTTATATGAGGCTGTTAAGGAAACCCACCATATATAATGGGACTACTGAGACAACACATTTACAGAAATAAAATATACAGGGAAAGACAGTAATAGTACAAACATAAACATTTATAAGCATATAACACACTGATATATATCACACACATATATTGATGCAATCACATTCTTGTTTCATTCAATCGCATGCAATATACAGACTAAGTCCAGAGTGGCTGGAAAGATGCTCAGTGGAAAAGAGACCTGGAGGTGCTGGTTGACAGGCATTTGAACTTAGGCCAGCAGTGTGTCCAGGTGGCCAAGGAGGCCAATGGCATCCTGGCTTATATCAGAAGTATGGCTAGAAGAACCAGGGCAGTGATTGTCCCCCTATACTCTGCACTAGTGAAGCCACACCTGGAATTCTTTGTTCAGTTTTGAGCCCCTCACTACAAGAAAGACATTAAAGTGCCAAAGATTGGACATTAGGAAAAAATTTCATCATGAAAAGGTTTATTAAGCATTGGAATGTGCTGTTAAAGGAAGTGGCATCCCTGGGGGTATTTGACAGACATGTAAAAGTGGCACTTAAGGACATGGTTTAGTGGTGGACTTGGCAGTCCTGGGTTAGCAGTTGGGCTCAATGATCTTAGAGGTCTTTTCTAACCTAGGCGTTCTATTTTTCTATAAGTTTTATATTATCATGTGGAAATGATATTAAGGAAAAATATTAAGTAGGAATGCCGTATTGCAATTTGACTTGGGCATTTTAATTTATGCTGCTCAAAGAACTGCTGGGAAACAACCATAGAGTGAGGATTTTCTGTGAGTAGGAAATAGTGCATGACATTCTGTCATGGTTCAGTCAAACATTTTAAAAACTTTTATTTTTGTCTGAGAGGTGGACTGCCCTCACCCCAGGGCGTGGCGCTGTTCCACACTGTGCTGGCGTCTGCTCAGTGCATGAGCTGGGGCTGGGGGGTGCCCGGTCCAGGGGGTNGCCCAGTCCAGGGGGTGTGCCATGCCCACTCGTGTGTGTGTGTTCAGAGCAGCGGGGATGTGTCCCATTTGCTGGCTGCTGTGCCACAGCCCCGCTGCCCTGGTCATGGGTGCGGCTGGTATTGGGGCCACAGCCCTGCGGTTTGGTTCCGGTTTTCCCCCCAAGCTGTTGTGCCACCACCCCCCCTGCTCCCCATGGGCCGTTGTCCTGGTTTGGAACAATTATATTCAGAGGGATAAATATTCTCTGATAAAAACAGGCTGCAATCACCCTCTCCCACCAGGTTCGAGGAAAGAAATATTTCCTCGAAGGAAAGTGAAGGGGAAAAAAGAACTATTAATTTAACCAACACACAAGAAAAAAAAAACAAGAACACCAAACACCAAATAATATATATGTATAACAATTAATAATGAAGTCTCTCACTGGAAGACTGGAAGATCTACAGTCCCCTCCAGAGTCCCAGGCCGATCATGGGGGAGCCCCCCCCCAGGCCAGACCAGTGGAAAAGGCCTCCCAGTGAGGTCTCAACACTCCGATGTCCCAACAAGTCCAGGAGAGAAGAAGAAGAAATCAAAATTCCAGGAAAATGCAGAAGTCCAAGTCTCTTCCTTATAAACAAACCAGGCAGCACTCCCACTGGAAAAGCTAGAAGGCCAGTGTCTTCCTCCCCCCTTTCAGCCCAGGCCGCCAGAAAAAAACCAAAACCAAAACTGCACAGCAGCGGAGCAAAACTGACCTTGAAACAGTAGAATTGTTTTGAAAAGATTTCTCTAGCTAGTTTTTTTTCTCTCTGCTCTTGGGGCTCAGTTTTAAAAGCACAAGATTCATTTTTTTTTTCCTGGCATAGGGAAGACAAATATGGGATATAAAGTCACCCCAAGACAGCCGTATACACCACGGAGCCACCGCCACTCTGCCCCACTGCAGCTGAGCTGCCACCACCCGCCTGCTCCCGCCACCCACTCCAGCGCCACAGCCGCCCCTGCCCTGCGCCCCTGCATGGCCACCAGCTTGGTTCAGGCAGGAGGGGGGCTCCCCTGGGGGTCCTGCCTCCAGGGTGAAGACCATGATTCCCAATGCCATCTGGCATGCTGTGGGCATTGCCCATGTTAGCCCTGTTTTTCCCCATGATGGTGCAGGCAGCAGGGTGGCCCAGTGGGGCTGCACCGCCGTTTTGAGACCCGTGCAGCCAACAAAACAAAGAACTTTTCCTGCTGGCAGGAACAGGAGGAAGCAGAACTGCCAGATGGATCAATGGAAATGCAGACCATGCCTTCCAGAGCAGGAAATGAGGCGGAGGTTGATGATTTTGCATGTGCAGGAGGAGTGAGGGGTGCTGGGATTAGACTGAAAACTGTATAAAAGCTCCTTGCCAGCCTCCCTTGTGGTACCTGGGGACCACACGGAGCTGGAAAGAGGACTTGTGCTGCTCTGCTCATGGCCTTCATCTTTGCAACAACCTCTGAGCAAGCTCTGCCAGCCTGCAACCCCCTGGACACCTTTGCGACTGCCAGAACCATCTCAGCAGTAGACAGC
>WEIV01012554.1:0-17898 GCA_013390005.1 Calyptomena viridis
TGTACATAGATATATATGGTTTATTATTTATTATATAGTATCTATATACTGTGTGTATGCATATATATTTACATCCAGCATATATAAATATGTACTCCTCAATATTTCCTGGACATGCTTAGGAATTATGTGAGACATCCACCTTAACTGGTTCCTCAACTATCAGCTCTTTATCTTCCTTAATTGCTTTTGTCACTTTACATTATTCTCTGAAGCCCACGGCTGTGGTGTGGACAGTCGCCTGTTCCAGTGAATTTTTCTTGTGTTATTTAATCATTTAATCTCTTTCTCAGACAGAAATTGACAGCTCATGTTCGCTTTTTCACACATGGTATCAATTTCTTTGTTGACCAGAAAGGTCTGTACAAGAGACCAAATATATTATTTTTGCTTTTCTGTAATGACAAAATCCACCATGATCATATTTTAAATTACAGACATGATTGATGTTGCACAACTAGTCTTTTTTAGATGTGGTTAGAGATAATCTATATAATGTTGACATGGTTTCAGCATCCAGAGAGACAATAAAACTGAGAAAACAGTTACTTTATTGGAAATATGCTTTATTTAGTCTATTTTACACCTAGCGTAGGTCCTGGTTCATCTTTGACAATCTTACACTTACTTATAGGCATTGTAAAAGTAGCAGTAGTAAGTGTAGTGAGAGTTTTTCAGTCATTTTCTTTTGTCCATTACTTTAGAGGTAAGTACTGAACTCTGCATAACACTGGCAGCAACACACTGTAAGGACTTTATGTATGCAATTTAAGAATATATTTTACAAATAAAATAAGCATAAATTTGCAAGTGTCAAAATATTTTTACACTGATTTTAAGAAAAAGTATATTTAATACTACCTTAAGAAAAATAAAGCCTAGTAATGTTATCAAAAAGCATGTAAAGCATATTTTTAGTAGGTCATTAAAACAAGATTGACCCAGTTCACTATGATTTTGTAATTTCTTGTCCCTGCGAGTTGCTCTTCTAAACTTGTATTGGATCAAACAGGTAAAAAATAACAGATAAGATGAGCATAGGTGGAGTAAACAGGTAATGTTGCTCAAGGGCTTGCCACATCAGTCTGATATTGTTCTGGTTTCAGAATCACTGATCAAACATAACACTACTTAGCTTATATACATATATACATACATACATTTTTATTTTTAATGGGATTTCAGGTTTTTCTGACCAGTTTTTTTAGCATCAACATATTTCTTAATGCCCCCAGGGAAAATAAAACAATATTAATGGGGACTCTTCTCAAATTACACTACTGGCCTCTGATAGACTGAAATGTTTTTGATGTATTAAACATAAAATCATAGAGAGACTTTTAGTCAAACTGCATAGAAGCAGCTGCCTGTCTGGGATCGCTGAAGCACCTCCACTTTCTAATATGCCTCCTGACTGGAATTTGGATTATCACAGGAACTCGAGCTAAGACTGTTGTCCAGTTATCTCAAGTCTGAGGAGAAGTAAGAAGGCCCAGGGAAGAAGAATGTATCTGTGTTAAGCATCAGCCCTAGCTGGTCTCAGCAGGTGGAGGAGGAGAAGGGTTTTGTGAGTGTGATGTTTAAATCTCTCCACACAAAACAGAAGCAGTAACCCCTCTCCAAGAAGGCCACATACACACGGGACATTCATGTGAGAGGCAGCTGAAAAGCTAGGGCACTTTCTACAATATACTTTAGACAAAGTGTGTTTTGACCTAATCAGCTTAATGTAGTTGATTTGGCATGAATTTGTATGCAGTAAAGTATGGAGCGCTGACAAATATTAACTGTATACTTACTATGATATATGTGTTCAATATTCACTACTTTTTATAAAATGATGGGATGTATATTTCAGAACTACTACTACACTTAGTCCTGGTTCAGCAAGTCAAGCTATTAGGTTCCCTTAGTTTCAGAAACAAGAAAATAATAAATGGAAACACAGCTCCTTCACTGGAATATTTTTTTTTTGTAATCAAATCTTCATTTAGTATTGGTCCTGCTTAATATGTGACATTATAAAATCATATTCAAAATTATTTGTCTATTTCTTATTGCACTTCTTTTACTACATAAGGAAACTAAATTATGAATCATTTTTTCATTGCCCTATCTTAGGTCATCAGTACATAGTAGATGACGAAGAAAATTATCAGACAGTGGGAGACTCAATCTGGAAATAAAGATAAAACCAACTTAGTGCAGAAATGACAGGGTTTCATTTGTTTAAAAATTGCCAGCTGGAATCATGCAAAGATTTTGGAAAATAAATATACAGAGCAGGCATCTTAAAATTCATTTGCATTCCTAAAGATTATATCAATGTTGCCTCATATGAACACTCTTTTATGTAAGAATTAATTATTTCATTTAGAAATATATAAAAGGAGGTGAAAAGTAACATGTTTATTTGCTAAACAGAAATACAGATAATCAGAAAACCAATTCAGTGCATCTTTGTCCATCAATTTTAACTGAACTTTGGCAACCAAATCTAAAATCAAATCATAGAAACTGAAAGAAATAAAAGGAAATTCTGGGGTTTTGAGTGATGCTAAATAGATTTTCTGATGTGCCAAGAAAGGCTAATGAGACTGTTAGCAAAGTGTGTGAGAGGAGCTCTGGAACTTGGTTGCTGAATTCACCGTTGCTTGAGTGGTCATCCAGATGCTTCAGGTACTATATAAAACCCCACCGAAAATCTGAACTCATAAAGTATTTTTATAAATTAATTTAACAAAGATAATAGTTCTTTAATATAACAAATGATACTAGATTTTTTTTTCTCCAACCCTGATTATTCTATAAATAAGGATGTTGCAACACACATGGACTTTCCCATTGTGGAACAGATGACATTTTATAGAAAGGTCATGGGCAGAAGCATGCACAATGAAAAAAAAGATATATTCTGTCACAAGACATTTGTGCTTTACTGAGATAATATAGAAACTACGTAGTAGTTAGGGACTTACAACTGAACTTACACACTAGGATACAGATCTGCTGATATCTTTGTGTGGTGATATCCACTACTTAAAATTCCTCAAATTTCAGTAATGTTTGAAAATGTGAGTAACATTCATAACACTTCAGCCAACTATACTAGTGGGTTGAGATATACACTTTTAAGTCATGGGAAAAAAAAAAGCTGTCTTTCACACAGATTAATAGCTTAATGACTTGGCTACAGGCTCACTTTACTTCCTATTAGCTCTCTGTAAGAAGCTATAATATTTGTAGCCATTAAAACATTTCCTTGACAAGAACAGCTTGTTCTGCTTTAGTCAAGGAATTCCTCCAGGATAAGATATCTACATATTAATGCCAACTCTGTTTCTTAAGCTAAAGTAAAATACAACATTTATATTTCAATTTTATGATGATTCTGAGAAGTTCTACTAAAACTTCTGTTTTGGTGAGTTTAGTGGATACTCTGTGCTTTCTGGATTCCAGTAATGAACCAGATTGTAGTGTGATCTAATGACATGTGGTGGATCAGATAGGTCTTGACATGCAGATAATGTAGAATTAAAAGGGCTCAGTGTTTTAGAATCTCAAAGTTTTATATCTCAGTCCATAGTATTGCAGAAGCTGTCTTAATCATAGAGTTGCGTGACAATCTCTATTCACGTAAGTTTTCTCTGTATACTGTGTTTGAATAATGTAGCCAAAGTGCGAGCTTCCATTCAGCTACCTTTCCAAGAAAAACAAAAAACAGAGAGACTGTGCTAAAAAACTCCAATGAAGCAACCAAAACTTGGAATTCCATCTGACACAATGAAAATTGACCACTCTGCTACTAGAAAATTGAACAGTTCACACATAATTTATGTCAAACAGCTTAGGAAATACAGTCAAAAAACCTACAAAACCCCAAACCAAACCCTCAAAACCAAAACAAAAAAATAGAAAAAGCCATAAACAAACAAACAAAGAGATCCAATGTACAAAAGCAAAACAAACCAACCAAACTCCAAATTCAATCTATTATGAATAGTGCACTGTCTACTACAATGAAGTCAGTATAATTCTTGAAAAGCACTAGCTGGGTATAATAGCTTCAGTTAATTAACAGAATTGTGGAAATTGTTCAATGTAAGTCTTATTTGCTTTACATGTTAAAATATATAATTCCTAAACAAAAAAAGGAAGAGCTTAACTTCACATTCTACGTTGCATAAGAAAACTTGGCCTCTGTGAAACTGGGTTTCTTTTGCTTTTCAGTATTAACCAATTTGGCCAAGAATCCCTTCTTCCCTCCCCCATCACACTGGTGTGTGATCCTCATGATATCACTTTTTACAGTGCTTCTGTGTTTCTCTTTCCAATGCATTTAACAACAACCTTCAGTGATTTCAACACAGACTTGAAAGGACTTTTTCAATTTATATAGAACACCAAATTCACAAATGAATTTTAGTCTATCTCCCCCCCCCCCAGTTATCCTATGAATAGCATTTCAGATCAGGATTTTTTGTCCACTTTCCATGCTTGTAAGTAAAAGGGATAGTTAAAAGACAGTTTCAATGGTATCATACTATAACTAAGATCCCCCCTTCCAAGTTCAATGCCATCAAAAGAAACACTGAGGGGTTTTTAATGCCAGAAAATATTGTATGCACTAGTTAATTAAAAAATATTGTATGTATCTGTTAATATGTATGTCTTACATTTCTGCACGAAGGTAGCAAAATAATGTACAAAGTAGGTTGCCTACAACCTTGAGGAACACTAAAGTTTTCTAAATTATTTTTTCTTATAAGGCAATTTTTTTCTGTGCTTTTCACTGAATTGACAACCATAGGCCTCTTTTGTGTATGTGCTTCTTCAAGTAAAAGAGAAAATTAATTTTAGTAAAAAAATAGTTTTCCACATTTTGCTTATTAGTTATTTTTGAAAATAATCTAAATCTTGCAACTTTATCTAAAATTCACAGAAAGATTTAGAAAAAATAACACTACATTAATGTGACGATGCTTTTATGGGTTTATACATTTATAAGGGTTTGATATATAGTTTTGTTAACTTTCATATATACTCTCTGTAAATAGACTGTTCTAGCCTCTCCCCCCCCTTCCCATTTGGTTACTCCTGACAATGTCATCCCTGCCCTCAGTTGTATCCCCTCCTCGGACCCCTCCTCCCTTATTCCATATTTGTATCCCAGCTCCCCCCTTCTTCTGGTCCTTTCCCTATCAATCTAAAGTTACTCGGTCCTGGATAGGGTTGAGTAGAAGGCCTCTGGCTTCTGCCCCTGTCTGTTACCTCCAGATTCCACCTTCCTTTGTCCCTAGTTGGTCCTTTACCTTTCCCCTCCCCTCAATTACATCCCCTAGAAAAGTTCGACCCGAGGGTCCTGGGAGCTCTCTGCAGTAGGCTCCCATTGGGACCAAACCCCCAGTAAACTGAACTCTGTTCTACCTACTCAGAGAGACATTTTCTGCTTCCTTTAGCAAGCAGTGGCTACAGGTCCTTCATCCTGGAGTGCTGTTTAGGTAAAGGGCGAACTGACCACACTCAAGAAGCCTCTTGCGAGGTGTGTGGCAGGGCGTACCACCTAATTAGTGGCTCCAGAGTCGCCGGAGTGCCCGAGCTCTAAAGAGGAGAGCCGCTTGGTGCTCTGGTGCCCAGACATCTGCCCCGAGGCCCTCAAAGGTGGCTGCGAGCTAGCCTGGGCTAAAGCAGGGTCTGAGGAGAAGCCACCAGAGAAGGCACAGTAGCACATTAAGAGCCACAGGAATACCGAATTTGAATTCTTAGTTTGGTTATTTTCTCATCTTCACAATTGAAATAAGTTTAAAGATCATCATCCAAAGAAGAAACGTGTTTAAAAAAAGCAATTGTCCATTTTTATTTTGTTTACATTGCACTGAAAATTTACATCATACTTTTACAAATCCTTTTTCATAAAAATATACTTCTTTACAAAAGTGTATGCATTAATATAAGAGGAGTAGCCAGTTGCAGAAGAAACATTTTAAACGATCTCAAATGTATTAACCTTAACATTAATGAATGAATCATAGTTATTGCAGTCATTTGAATAAACAAGAATAAATAACAACCAATGGTATAAAATATAAAACAGCATCCTTTTAGTAGAATACAGTTTGACAGAGTTGTATGAATATTCAAAACAAAGTGTTGTAAAATGGTTTATAAGAAATTCATCAAACATTATAGAAATCCAAGCAGCAATCCTGGGTACAATGATTTTTGGTAGGCACTCTCTATTACGGTAATAAAAAGTTCAGATTTTCACAGATTTATTAATGTCTGAAAGGGACAATAACAGATAATTCACACTGGCTAACACACAGCATTTTTGAGTCATGCTATGAATGGAAGACAATGACCTCCATCAAATAAATTACTGAGTTCCTGCTGAATAATTCTGATATGAAATAACTGTAAAACTAAAACTTGCATTTCCTTAGAAGTGATTCTGGAATGTCTAAAACTTGTATCTGAGGGCTGTGGAGTCTGAATTTTCCCAAAAATGAATGGATTGTCCCTAATAAAATCATGGCTTTATATATATATATCAATATTTTTTTCTTTTTTTCATTGCACTATGGTAATATATTCAATTTTAAATGAGCTGTACGGATTTGTTTCCATAAAGTACAGAATATATAGATAAAATAGATGTGAAAACACAGTATTTTCAAATTACAACTTCCTGTTGTCTTGTAGATCTAATCCAAACTTCATTGAAGTCTCACAGAATCAACTTCAATGGAATTTCATCATGCTTTGTGCATGCATTTTGTCAAAATGCTGAAGGAATTAACTAATGCGATATGGCCTAGCTTTAACTAACATGGACTTAAAAATGGACTCTTAATCTTTTGATATACGGATTTTGTTATTAATGTTACTGTAAACTGCACTTTTTAATAGGAAATATCATTAAATTATGTTTTCACTTTTGAAAAAATCTAAGATGGTCACTCTTGTATGTTCTTCAATGTTAAGGAACATAGTCACATACAAAGCCCAATTCATATTAGCTTCTTCATTGTAAAATTTATCTAGATGTATGACCGATAAAAGAAATATAGAAACATTACGAATTGGCGGTATTATTAATGGAAACAGAGAAAACAAGCTTGATTTTGAAAGTGAAAATGAAGCAAGATATGAAGTAGGGAAGGAAATTCATTCAATAAGAACATGAAATTTTATTTGTTCTTCTGTGACCTGAAAAGAGTAAGTTGTTGTTGCTGATGTCTAAATACAACATCCTGGACTTATAAACGGGCCAAAAAAGGATAAAACGCACAAACTCATGAGAAAGATGTAGCATATGACTGTTAAAGAGAAATCAGTGACCTATTGTCTCCTGTAAGTATAGCTCTTATTTTCTAACTATATCTTTTTTTTTTTTTTTTTAACCCAGTCCCTCTATTATAGTTTTTATAAAGCACAGAATACTGATAGTGGATGCTCCTCCAATATATGCAAATATGTTTTATGTTTTAGAATAACTTCCTTTTTTAAAAAAGCAAATAAACTGTGAGTAGCACTCATGGAGTGCAGCAAATTCTTTTAAAACTCTCCGTGGCATACACAAAGAATTCTGATCCAGTTTATGAAAAACAAAATCAAATCAAAATAACTACAACCCATACTTTCCTATCATCCTCAGGAAAAGGTGACCCACTACATCCTGAAAAGTGTGCTTTAATTTTTTTTTAATTTCTTTTTTTTTTCCTTAATCAGTGAACTGTGTGTGCACTGTGTTGTGTATCAATTTCCAGACTTTGAAGAGAAATCATTACCACATTATACCATTGTGCAAACAGTGTTCAAGTTGGGGTCAAATCGTACTGCTTTTCCTTCTACTGACTTTGCATTTGTGTCATACATGGGGTTTTCAAAAGCAGCTTGTCCATTATTATTTTCATGTACAGAGCATCCTGTATATTGTGTTTTAGGTGCAGTCCTGTAGAAGAAAGACAGTGCATTTGTAACTGCAGTTTTCCTCATTGACTTAATGTATTTTAAGAATCAGAACAGAATTTAGCTACCAGTTCCAGTTATAGAAGCTAAATATAACATCTTGGTGGTTTTTTTTTTACAATATCTGCACTAAGAATTAGTACTGTCTTTAGCTATGTTTC
The DNA here is from genome assembly GCA_013390005.1 of Calyptomena viridis. Classification (NCBI taxonomy): domain Eukaryota; kingdom Metazoa; phylum Chordata; class Aves; order Passeriformes; family Eurylaimidae; genus Calyptomena; species Calyptomena viridis. The sequence continues at coordinate 8,133 of WEIV01012554.1, forward strand.
AGAGGTACATGGTTCACTGAAAATGCTGTTTACCTAGAAACTTAGTTATTAGCCTTATAAGAGGTTATCCATTGTTATTGCATCCATTATCTAAGTTGTTATCCATTACACTTGGATGATCAGATGATAAATAGTAAAGAGTACAATTAGTACAGCCAGATGACTGAGGTATTCTCTTGTCTTTGGAGACTCAACAAGTTTACAAAGAATGAGTTCATAGCTGAAACATTTTCACTGCATAACTTGAAATATTAGGGTTCAAACCCTTAAAAACTTTTCATCTATACTGTTTTACAAAACACATACTATATTGTAAATCATCAACATAAAATGCAAAGACAAGGGCCTACAACATACAGCTGATAGCACATACATAAACAATTACATGGGCAATGTTTCATATTCTGTAGCTGTTGAAAACAAGCAGTGATACATAAAAATGATGGTACGTGTTTTAAACTAATATTATCCTGTAGAGTATATTACTAGTATTATTGTCACACTATCAGATCTAAATCATAATTTTGGCAGTTAGTATGCAATGAGTTGTCGTTAAAGTGATTAAATTTTCTTTAGTCATGTAATGCTTTAAAACTATAGGAAAAATTTGCTTGACACTGCATACAAAGAATTAATACTGGCCTTGATAAGATGAACAAAACCATTGAACTTAGGCTAATTAAATGGAAAAGATTGGTGGCTATTTAACATTATTGCATATGAACTAAAAATTTTAGATGCAGAAAGAGTTCCGCAATGAAACCCCTCAATGACATAATAGTTGCATTTACATGTATGCCAATAAGTTGCGCAGTTATTAAAAGAAGCTGCTCAGGATATGACTCAGTTCTGTCACATGAAGAAAAAAATTTAGGCAATTTATTGTAAGTACATACAAAGTCTATCAATTATATTATTCACCATATGACAATAATTTATAGCATCCATCTTATTGTAATTAAGAGAGAAATTTATAAAATTTTAAATAGGTGGGAATGAAAGTATAATACAGTACAATAAACTCACCTATTAGTCATTATACCAGATTTTATTGTAGGTAGGAAGAAAGTTTGCATATTTTGCAAATGCTTTGTGATTTTACAGAAAACTTTATTTACACTAGCAAAGATTGTAGGCAATAAAATCACTGACAAATTAAATGAATTCTGTATATATAATTTGTACTTACCTTTGTTTATAAAGATAAAAGCCAAAACCAGCAAATATAAGGGCAAAGAAAGGCACAAGGATAGCAATGGCCACTGAACTACTATTTGTACCATGTGGTTGATTAGAAGAATTTGAACCCTCAGACATGTTAAGACCTAAAAAATAATAAGAAAAAAAAAGTAATATCATATATGTGTGCTGTTTTGTTATCCAGCACATACTACTCCATCATTTCCATAACCTTCAGAATTCATTAACACCTCATTATTGGAGCATCATAATGTGTTTGGCTGTATGGATACAGCTGTATGCTGAGACCATCTGGAAAATAAATGTACACCATATTCTGATTAATAAGTGGATGCAATATGTTGGGAGGACAATGCGTATACTCTGGTACAGTAAACATCTTAGAGCATAATTCTGTATGGGATTCAAGTTTTGGATGTTATTAATACACATTAATGAACGGCGTTACAAAAAGTCAAATTTATAACAACACATACATTACATAGATATATTGCTGATTATATTTGGATAGTTCAGTAATAAATAAATACTACATGTAAAAAACCAAACACAATGTCAAGGAAAAGGTCAACCTTCTGAAGAGGCAAACTGAAAATTCCAAGTGCCAAATTTCCTTTCGCACTGCTCTTGATACAGAAAGTGAAAGAGATAGGAACAATTTTGAAGAGCTAAAGCTAGATACTGATGAAAAAATAGTAATATGACCTGCTGCATTTTTGAGGAATACATTATTTACATTATATACAAAGACAAGGTAAAAAAACTTTTACATGTGTACAAAAGCATAACAATTCAGCTTCAAAGTTAGCTTTTAAGCTTTTAACTGGACCTTTTAAGAATTGCATGGGTCATAATATTTTCTGGCTTTCTTGATTTTACAAGGCAATATATAGAAGTTAAAAAAAAAAAACAAATAGACAACAACAACCCCCTCTCCAAACAACCATCCATGTTGTGATGAAAATTGTGTGGGAACAGCAGTAAAACCATTTTGTTTCAGAGAAGCTGTTTTTGTGTTTGTGTGCGTGAAATAATGAAGTGGTAAAGATGCTAAGCAAAATCTCTTCAAAGATTGTATATCTCTCTATAGCTATATTATTAACTATACTAACTACCTATAGGTATTGATTAGGCTATGTTTGATCTGAAATTATGAGTTTTGTTTTTCCTGTTTTTTAGAAACAACTTTACTCTCTTGATTTTACATGTTAAGGCATGTTGGAATTGTTTCTAGCATTGTGTCTTTGACAACTCTATGGTTGATATATTATGTGGTATTGTATTCTATACTTTTGCTTTGTCTACCAATCATATAATCAGAAGGGGCGTGTGGACAAGGGGCTTTATCCAATGACTATGCTTAGTCTGTCACGTGAACACTTTAGCAACATATAAAAGTGCATACCTAAACAATAAATGCAGTCCTGACTTGCAACGCATCAAGAGCCTGTGTCAGTATGCATTGTGACCAAGGGATCGTGCCTTCTATGTGGTAACAACTACCATTAATTCCAGTATAGAATTTGAATACAAGTGCATTATTCACTCCCTAAAAGTTATAAACTAATAAAATGTATCTTCAATGTATTACAGAAAAGAATCTCACAAATGTCCTCTGAAAATCAAATGAAGAAATTCAAAGTTCACACTTTGCGAAGGAAGTCTTGCATTTTAATTTTTGTTAGATGAATTTCAAATATTTTTAAGAATTTAATGAAAGGAAATAACTTTTCATATTGCTTTTAAAAAATATTTCTTGATAAAGATATTTCTAAAATTTCTTTTAAAGTATTTTCCATATGAAAATACAGTAAAAATAAATCTCCCAAAGAGTGCATTTTACTGTGATTTAGAACTGTGAAAAGAGGAAAAATTTGCCTTTATATCCATTAATAAGTCCTTCCAGCACATTCAAGAATTAAAAAATTTCGTGATTTTACTGAAAACAATTAAGAGTGGAAAATACTTTGAAGCCAAATGAACATAATTTTCAATCAAATATAGGAATTGTACCTGATGATAAGCATTCTATCTAAAGAGCCATTGTATTACCAAAAAGTAAGTCCTCGTCTAAGGTATTCTTAATAGTATTTTATCATTTAATAATTCAGTATTAAATAAATTAAATTTTTTGTTGAAAGAGAAATATCACAGTTCTTAAGACAGTATCAGAAAAGAAAATTAAATATTTTCCTTAAGAAACACAACAGAATTTTGTTACCAGAGTTGTTAACAAAACTCTCTTGGTTTAGAACCAAGAAGTTAACTTTTATGAAATTTTACTTATCAAGCAAGTAAGACTTTTCTTCTTAAGAATAATATAACTATTTACCTGCAAATATTTAACAATTTCCCGCTTCTAGCAAATGTTCAGGTGAAATTTTGTTTCAGTACCATGAGCAAGAAATCAGTTTATCAGAGCATTCTACAACATGGGTTTTCTAGATATCTATTAAGATGTGAATCTAAATGTATTTTACACATATTTATAAAAAATTGTTGCTCAAAACATTACCAATGAATAGCTATACTAAGCAGGACATTGCAAGACATCTATAGCTCCTTACAACTTCTTTGTTACTACTTAAATGAGATTTTAAAGATATAAATATTCTATAAAATGTCAATTCTGATAACACCCTGAAGATACCCTCATACTATTGGACGTAATAAAACAGAATAGAGAACAATGAAACTGGTAAAGAATTAGAATTTGTTGGATACCTAATCTTTGAAGTCCAAATTGTCCATAATCTTTACCCTGGATGAATCCTTGAAAAACATATGTTGCTCCATCAGGTTCAGCAGAAACCTGTAAACAAAAAACACTCTTTTAAATGGGGAGAAGTTTCTTGCAAGTTACAGGTATCTATTTGGAAGGGAGCTATTCTATTCTATATCCTAGTATGCTTGACTGGTAGCTGTTATTCTCCTTTATAAACACCCTCTTTTTCTAGGAAATCTGTATAAAAAGTTCAAACAAAAAGACTTAACTGTTAAAGGCACAATTTAGATATGCTAGCTTATGGTCATGTATAATACCTTATAGTACCTTTAACATTATTTTTTTTAAAAACAGTGAAATATAAAGTTTCAGGCAGTTGAAGTGTCAATATTTCTAAGCTCTTATGTACTCCATGATTGTCTGATTTGTTCAGGAAGCAGATGAAAACATTATATTGCATATAATCCTAAGGATGTAAATATTGTGGTTTTAATAACTACTTTTAAACTAAATAAAAAAGACCTCACATTAATTGACAGTTCCTTTGATCTTTCTCAGTGCTTATCCCAATAATTACTTGACCGTTACTTACTTATTATTACTTAATTATTACTTAATTATTTAATTACAGCAGTGGACCAGAAGAATATTGAATAAGGCTTTGATACAAGGGCGAAACATGCTGGTATAAACTAAAAGGCTTGTGGAAGGGAGGAGATGGTTGTGATCGTATGATTATCTCCCTTAATTACAGTAAGTACAGTCTAAAGTAATACACTGTATACAAATTGACAGATACTTTCTTCTAAGGATAATTATTACTTTTGAATTCAGTGGTTCCTAGGGAGGTTTCTTCAAGATTTCCCCTTAAGCTTTCCTTTCTCAAGGAACAGTATGGCTTCTGCAGTGACCTGAACCTGTTTTCACTGAAGAAAGGATGCCTTTCTCAGGTGAATTTCTTACTTTGGGGTAAAGCAGCCTCTTTGACCTATTCTAAGATTAGAAAAAAAAGGTCAAGAACAGTATGTAAATAGCATGTGGAATGCAGGGAGTATACTGTTTACTTTTGTATACTTAGAAGTCTGAAAACAAATTCCTTGCTTTTGCTATATTTTTGTCACCTCAGGAGCATGCTCATGAAGCCTGAATTTTGTACAAGCCAAGAGAGGTATGGTCTTTTACCAGTACATCTATTGCTTAAGCAGTTTAAGGTCTTCTGCTTTGGTTTTGATTTTGTATCCTTTTAAAAACTATTGTTGAGGCAGTGCCACACATTATAAAAACATAAATTTGTGAGTACACTTGAATGTACATCTCTCCGCTTCTTTTGACATATGTACCCATATTGTTGACCCTGTTATCCTTTACCAGAAAACAGTCAAATTCCTTGAATAATGAGATGGTACAGTAAGTATGAGTATGAGTGTTTATCACGATCCAGATTATTTCAGGCCTTTTCTGAAAAATCTACTTATTTCTCTGACTATCTGTTCTTTGAAAGCATTTCATTTTCATGGTTTAAACATATCCCAGCCACCTGGGCTGTTGTTCCTTCTATCTACCCCTCTCCTTCACCTCTTCACTTCCCAGTTTTGTGCTCTCTTCTTCTCTCTTGTAAAGAATAAGCTCAGACCCAGAATTTCCAGGGGGCCTAATGCTTAGCTGGAGTAATCTATTTTCCCCATGGATGGGTCTCCTATATCTTACAATAAAATATTAATTTAATTTGGTGAATCAGCCTTGCTAACAAAATTCCATTTGATATGTCTCAGGATTTTTTATATGTAAAACACTATCATGATTTCAAACAACCAAAAGAAATGATCTCTCTTTTGTAGCACAAATATACTCACAAAACCATCCATAGCCCATTTTTCCTCTTTCAACTTGCTAGCAGATGTATGGGAGGGTGCTTTAATGAGATATATGTGGAGCATTAGCCGAGCTTCCTGGCTTTTATACACTCCTGTAGAACATAGTTTTAAAAATTCATATTTGTGTTCAGTAGAAAAATAATTTAATCTTTCAGAATAAACATTTAATCTCTTGTCTTAAAAAGAGAAAGCAGGAAGAGTAGGCACCAATTGTTACCTTGGCTAGTTTAGCAAGATGCATTCTTTTTTGAAATTATTTCAATAATCATAGGGTCTCAATAGAAACCATTTTCTCTACAATAGCTTGTAGAGAAGACAGAAGAGAAACCCTGTACACACAGCTGTTGCTTAACAGTTATGGTAACAAGACTTAGACAGAACAAACACTGACAGTAATCTTATTTGAGATGGAAAATACTCTTCTAAATCAAGCCTCGCATCCCTACTTTGCATATATGTAATTTAATCATCAAATAAAGAATGTGATAATAGGAACATCTACACACAAATTCTTTTCCAAGAGCTGGTGCTAAATTTAAAAAAAAATCTAAATTTGAAAATATTTAAAAAAATTGAATTTTCCTCGTCAGTCAATACTACAACACAGTTTCTTTCAGACAATGAGAAGACTTGTATGCAACATTATTTACTTTGTAGACATAATTAATTGTTTCACTGTTGTTCCTGCAGAACAAATATTTAGAACACAAATAACTTCACTTTTATTTGGAAATGAAAATAAAATACTACAATATGCTTAGTGATTTAATCTTCCTTTACAAAGACAATGGTTAACAGTGAAAATACAGTTACAACTTTTTCCTCCACATTTTTAAACTTTGTTATGAATTACTGGTTTAAAACTTCAGATTTTAAATGAGAGATCTCTCTAGTATGATCATTTCCTTTCTGGCCGATCACTGAAATTGCTGTTCCTTTCATATGAAGTCCTCTATTTGTAGAATCACACAAGGTTATATTGCACTTTACATGAAAAGGAGCTAAAGATGACTAAAAGTTTAACAGAAACAAAACTAAAAACAAAACCAAGAAAAAAACAATATCAAAACCAAACCTCAAGCAATAATACTTATTATACTTCTGCCTCCAGAAAATTCCACCAAACCTAATTTAAAACTCAGAACAGACTTCATACTGTAACTTTTACATACTGTAATTTGATTTAAACACTGACTTTTACCCATGTTAATTTATACGGACTAACAGACAGGGATGGCATCAGACTGACTTGGCCTGATCATCTACTCTGCATGACAAGGTTTTGGTAGCAGGGGCTGTACAGAAGTGGCTTCTCTGAGAACCTACTATAATCTTTCCCTGTGTGCCAGAGCAAAGATCCCTCTGCAGATCGTGGTGAGGCAGCTGTGCTCCAGCAGCCCATGATGATCCACGATGGAGAAGAGGTCCACCTGCAGTCCATGAAGGACCCCACACCACAGCAGGTGGATGTGTCTCAAAAAAGGCTGTGACTCCATGAGAAGCCGGTGCTGGAGCAGGTTCCTGAAAGGACTTGTGGACCCACGTAGGAAAGAGTCCATACTGGAACAGGATTGCTGTCAAAACTTGTGACCCTGTGGGGAATCCACATTGGAGCAGCCTGTTCCTGAAGGACTGCACCTCATGGAAAGGACATAAGCCTGATGTTTGTGGAAGATTGTCTCCTGGGGTTAGGATCCCATGCTGGAACAGGGCAAGAGAGTAAGGAGGAAAGAGCAACAGAGTCTATATATGATGAACTGACTGCAATTCACATTCTCCATTCTCCTGCGCTGCTGGGAGGAGAGCAGGCAGAGAACTCAAGAGTAAAGTTGAGCCTTAGAAGAAGGAAGGGGTGTGAAGAAAGTGTTATAAGATTTGGTTTTATTTCTTATTGTCCTGCTTTTGTCCGATTCACAATAAAATAAATCAATTACCATAAATTGACCCTGTTTTGCCCATGACAGTAATTGTGGATTGATCTCTTCCTGTCATTATCTCAACTCACTTGCTCTCCTCTGTCCGGCTGAGGAGTAGAAGTGATGGAGCAGTTTATTGGCCACTTGGCACCCATCCAAGGTCAACCACCACATTATCCAGTGTAAAGAAAGTAACTAAGGCTCCATAACACCACTACCTAATACAGTAATGGAAGGAAGAAAATGCCCAGACACTTCACATTCTTTGCGTCTACAGGTAGAGAAGGAAGAAATGCTGGCACAACCAAATAGATTAATATTTGACTCCAGTGCTGCAGAGATGATAAAGTAGAATTTTCAGACTTATAAAGTTTTGTATCTGTAGTTAGTAGAAAACAGTGAGTGAAGTTATTGTGTTAAAATGAATTTCAGAGGAGAAAAAAAGCATGGTCACATCTGTCTTGGGGGGTGTTGATCTGAAAAAACCAAAAACTTAGAAAATGGAAACAGATCACACACCCAAATATATCACAGACAAAGGCATTTAACTTGATCTGTCTATTAGTTTGTTCAATCTAAGCTCTGACTACAGACTATGATAAAATGGGAATCTCAAAAGTTCAATTCAGGACAAGATGCAATCTTCTCAGCTCTCTTCAGAAGCTGCAGTAAAACACAGGGCCAGGGCAATAAGATTCCTAATTCATGTTTCCTCTTTACATATCTAAATTGAATGAACAAAAGCATTGTCCACATTAAGGAACAATGACTGCCCCATAGGAGGCATCATTATATATAAATCATCTGAGTTGAATGTTAACATGTTACCTTTCATGTTAACACTGCACTGAGGTCAAATGAATGTGCCTTGATAAGGTAGGGTTCATTCTATATATACTATAATTACAGCAAGCACAGGTGTCAAAATAAAAAAAAGTGAAAATATGCATCAAATGATGGAATGCAAAATAATAATAGATCTTTTAGGGGGAGAGAACCTTTTCATTTGAGAAACCTACATGTTGTGTATAGGAGAAATCAGTTTCCTGGCATCTAAATGTATTTTTGATCCATCCCTACTTCTCTGGCCCTAAGATTATTCTTTCAGTATACAGGATCTGAGTGTTCTATCTGCAGAATAGAGAAATAAAATAAAATTGATTACCTGATGACCTGTGTAATGCCTGTACGTAGAGTGAAAAAGAGTATTTGTGATCATGTTTGTGTCCAGTTGAAGGAAGCTTTTATTTGAAGTAGGAGGTTTTTGAGTGAGAAAACACAGCATTTTACTTTTCTAATTCTAAAAATATGAAATACAACATCTGCTGTTCTTAATTCCCTCACAGAAATTATATGGCTGAAACTAAAGTGATATCTTACAACAAAAAAATTCACACATAGTAAAGACAAACGGTTATCAGTCAGAAAACATTCAGTCCATCATTACATCACAGCCTCTCAAGTGTGACTCTTCGAAGGATACCTACAAGATACTTTCACAGACAAATCTGGGGACAAAAATTCACCACTCTATTTCATACTATAAAATCAGACGTCAACACGAACACAGAGTTTTTTGGTCATTACATCCTTGCAGTAGACCATCCCTCTCAGAAACCTATGGGCTGAACTTTTCTCCCTTTTTTTTCCAACAGGTTAATGTTTTGTCACTTCTTTCTTTGCTAACATCTCTGGGATGAAGAGTAATAAACTACTACAGAGAAAGCATGAATATTGCATGATAAGCAATATTAAAACCAGCGGTGTCCAGCCTGTACACAAATAAAATTTTTAGGCTTTTTCAGACATTGCAAACAGTGTGAACAGAGGGTGAAGTTTCAAGAAACTAAGTTTTGAGTGATAATATTGATTTCAGGTGTTTCTTTTATTCCTGTTCACACCCCTGTGTAATAGCCTTCCACTCCTGTAGTAGGACAACCCCATTTTGTGTGTGCCTGTTGTGGTTTTAAGTAGCCAGAGTATTTTATTAGCTGGGGGGGGGGGGGGGGGGGGTGGGGGGCGGGGGTTTCTAAAAGGTTCGGGGTATTTTT
>WEIV01012554.1:19454-30883 GCA_013390005.1 Calyptomena viridis
CTCTGGTGCCCAGACATCTGCCCCGAGGCCCTCAAAGGTGGCTGCGAGCTAGCCTGGGCTAAAGCAGGGTCTGAGGAGAAGCCACCAGAGAAGGCACCGTAGCATTCCTCTGGAGAAACTGACTGTTCATGGGTTGCACAGGTGAACTCTGAGTAAAAAACTGGCTGAGTGGATAAACCCAGAGAGCTGTGATAATTGAAGTTGCATCCAGTTGATGGTTGGTCACAACTGGTGTTCCCCAGGACTTGATATTGGAGCCAGTCCTGTTTAACATCTTTATCAACTATCAGGACGAGGGGATTGAAGGCACCCTCAGACAGTTTCCAAATTTTCTTGTATCTAAATTGAGCAGGAGTGCTGATCTACTGGAGGGTAGGAAGGCTCTGAAGAAGAATCTGGACAGGTTGGATCAGTGGGCCTGCACCTGGGTAACAATAACCCCAGGCAACGCTACAGGCTTGTAAGGACCTGGGGCTGCTGGTCAGCAACAGCTGAACATGAGCCAGCAATGTGCCCACATGGCCAAGAAGGCTGGGCATCCTGGATTATATAAGAAATTGTGTGGCCCCTCAAGAAAGACATTGAAGTGCTGGGGCATGTCCAGAGAAAGGCAATGAAGCTGTAGTCTAAAGCATAAGTCTTAAGAGGAGAGTCCAGGGGAATGGTTGTTTAGTCTGCAAAAAACAGAGGTTGAAGAGATACCATATTGTCTTTTCAATTACCTGAAAGGAGGTTGTAGCAAGGTGAGTTTTGGTCACTTTTCTCAAGCAGCAATTGATAGGATGGGAGGAAATGACAGATAATCTAACAAATGTCATCTCTACTTTCTTTGCATGTTCATTAGATAACTCTGACTTTCTAGGTCAACATATATTAATCTCATCATATTGATAATTAGTCATTAATAGGCTACTGCAGGGAAATTTTATAATTAAGAATTAATAAAATCTCAGAAACAGTAATTTAAGTTTCTTTATAATGTTTAAAAACAAGCATGAGAATTAGTTAATTCTTTCATTCCTTATTGGCTATTAACTCCAAATATAATAAAAACCTGTGAAATTAAAAAAAAGTGTGAGAGAAAGCAAAGATGGAAAAACACCTTTGAAAAGGAACTGAAAAAAAAAGAAAATTTCTTTGATAAGTTAAGAAACTTAACATTTTCTGGAAACTTTAAGTGTTATGCATAAAGCTACAGGGAACCAATGTATATAAAGAGAGCATAAAAAAAGAAAGGAAATTAGTTTTTCTTAGCCCATACCTGATAGCAGCAATTCCATATTGCTGTTTGTAAGTGTTGCATTTACTCTTCCTGAAGTTGCATTGAAACTGGTGACTGTCAAAGTCATGGGCTGTTTCTTGCTTTTGTAATTGTAAGATCCTTTCCATATATAATTTTGGGCAAATACGTCATCAGGAACTATAAAAACATAAACATGTTTCAATACATATTGTAATATTTAGTATTTATGAAGTCAAATATCCAATGAAATGTAGGATAAATATTAGCATTTTATTTCCTTTGCTCTTTCTGTTTTTAAGATTAGTAGGCATCATTTTCACATATAAAACATAGAAACTTGGCATGAGCTTTTACGAAAGATATGTATTTGCACTGAAGAACACAACCATGACTATACCTTCATTTGTTTTTTTCTTCAAATATGGACCTATCCTAAAACTAAACTAAATCCGAAAGATCTAACAGCTTTAACCAGAAGATTATATTGCTCTCCCATGTAGATTCTTTTCTATGCCAGCACAGACAGCTAGGAACATACAGCTAGCATTGAATTTTGCAGAAATTGATCTCAGTTTAGATATCATGATTTTCATAAGCATATTTAAATGACACTAAAATGTTATAAGCATTTTCTTTATTACCTAGTCACTTTTTCTGACGAAAAATTTGCAAAAGAAGTTTTGTCTGTTTAAGCATTTTGTAAGTTTAAGCCATATAGTCTAGATGAACTTAAACATTATGAGCTTCACCAGGAGAAGAAAATAAATTCACTAATTTAAAATTAAAACCAGATCATAGTATGCAGGAGAGGGGAATAAAGATGTTAGATTTATATCTTTACATTTAATATTTATCATTAACAACCTGTAACATGATTATTTTAAGTAATGCTATTCTAGCAACCAAAAAAACCACCAAAACAACAAAAAGGAAAACTAGATACATGTAAATCTTATAGTCTATAGTCTTATAGTCTAATATAGTCTAATATCATGAGATACTATTTAAAAAATGAAATTGAACGTGTTTTAGGATGGGTTTATTATCCTTTCCAAGGTAATGTATCAAACTTAGCCCTATAACAATCACTATTTAATATCAGCACTTTCACACTATTTGGACTACCTCACATTGAACTTAGAGGTTAATGTGTGCATTGGCATCTCATGTCAGACAATCATAGCAGAATATTTGCCCCTTGCTCTCTCAGGATGTCCCTAAATTCAAGACTAGGGCATACCAGAATCCCCACAGTTTTCCTTCATCATTTATTTAATGCATCACAGAGACAAGTTGTCTTTGCCCATGGAGTGTAAAAGAGCTTTCCTAGGGTTTTTTTGTCTGCGTATGTGTACATATATATGCACATACTTTTTGAAAAAACATCCAGATAATGGACCTGCAAACTGCAAGGAAAGAAATAGCATGGTACAAATGGTTTGAAGCTGTGGATTTGTGATCTGCTTGAAATTTAATTCCCCACTTTTAGGAAAACTGATCTATATGTACTCTATTTGCAGTTAACTGGGACTGAACAAAATGAATGAAAATTTTCTGAATGCAAAAACTGATGACTACCATGCAGCAGTACATCACTGTCAAACAGTTTTGAAGTAGTGCACAAAATGTTAAAAAAAAAAAGCCCCTCAAGCCCCCAAGTACTAATGAACTAGGTTCCATCTCAAGTACTGTGTCTAATTCTAGGCCTCTCAATTTAGGAAGGATATTGAGGTACTGGAGAGTGTCCAAAGAAGGGTAATGAGGCTGGTGAAGGGACTGGAGCACAAATTCTATGAGGAGCAGCTGAGGAAGCTGAAGTTGTTTAGCCCAGAGAAGAGAAGGCNTTCTGTAACTACTTTTAAATCTTATTCATTATTGGTAGAAATTCAATAGGTTTATAGTCAAAGGTTAATTTTAGTTAAGGAGACTGCTGTCTTCAAAAAATCTCTTTAGTGGACAGAGTAAGGTTTCTCTAGTCAAAACATACAAAGATAGTCTTCTTCAGCAAATCTCTTAAAATTGGAGACTTTAGCCAGAACTTGAGAGATTACCTACTCTCAGCTAAAGTCAACTTTTTTGAAGGCTAAGTTGAAAGGCAATAGTAAGTATTTAGGTAAAGCAATTTAAAATACCAATATGTAAAAGAAGTGTGAGACTGTGAAAAAAAACTGTGAAATGCCTTTATATTATTTCTGGGTGGGTAGTGTAGTTTCTGAATGGGTAAATTGCATAGGATCTTACACAGAACACAATTATTTCAGTGAATAAAACTCTCACATAACAGAACTTGTATACAGATATACCATATAGTCTAGATGAACTTAAACATTGGGGAATAATGTAATTAATGTTTTCCCTTGTTAATGTAGTGCCTAATCTAATGCCCTTTACTCATCCTAAACCACTCAGTGCAATATCACTAAACTGATCCTCCTTGTCTTTTTTATAAAATTGTTTAAAACTATGTATACCTTGAAGTACTTACCACTTAGTTTGGGACTTGGTGTTCCCAAAGCTGGTCTGGGATCCTTCACTAGTATTTTGGAACCGGCTGTTAGAAAGAATAAATGACATACAGATCACTATCAAAATATTTTTCAGAAACAAAGAAAATAATTTCCATAATGGAATTTATTTGTTAAAATTCGTATACAATGATGTTTCAAACTCAAATATGAATGAGATTTCAGTCAGTATCAAGCCTTAGTGTCAGAGGAACACGTGGCCATAGATTTCTTCTGTTGTCACATTTCCTTCTAAGTCAGTCACCCAGATGCTGTCAAGTCATTTGCAGTAGTCGAACAGTGCGGGGTTTCACTTCAGATTCCATGTTTCAGAATTTTCAGTCTTGGACTATGCACCTAATATGTGAGGTGCCTTCTAATATATCATCTAATACTGACTGTGTCACTTATATCAGGAACTGTGAACAGTGCTTTGACTGGACACAATGTGACACCAAACATAACAAGGATGCTTTAAATCACATTTCATTCCCGGAGTTAATTATCTTCAACAGTACTGAGTGAAACATCTTGCATTCAAGACAAAACCCACAGATGCTGACTTAATCTCTTGAAGTTTCTTAAAAGAAATTTCTTAAAAGAGTAACAACATAAAGAAAGAAACAAAAGAAGGTGTCCACAGTATCTCCAACTCCTCAGGTGATATGAGAACTGCAAGTTGGAGAATTTAATATCTTCTCTGCTTAGAGCAGGAACTCTCCCACCACTGAAGATAATGAACCAAACACCATAGGACAGTGTAATTTCCTGTAGATTAAGCTATTTTATTTTGCTGAAACTAATTTGTATTCACTGGAACATAAAGACGACACACAATTCTGTTTCCATGCAGTACTAGGCTCAATTCCTTTCTCCGATGGTGATTTCAATATTTTGCATTTTGGGTCTTGGTTTTGAAACTATACCTTTTCTGTCTGATCCATGCTCAAGAAACTACTTACCCCCTCAGTGGAATATTTTTCTGCATAAAAAAGAAACTTCAGCCAGAAGGACTGAGAATATTTTTCTTGGGAATAAATTTTACCTTTTTCAAAAGGTCTTTTTTTGTTATGTATGTTAAAACTCTAAAGAAGCAAGGGCAGGGCTTGAAATTCATATTAAAGTTCTCATAGACTGTTACTACCAATTGATTGATTAATCTCTATTTCATCTCTGTTTTGAAACTTTATTGAACTTCACTGTATGTGGTTGACCTGGAGGGCATGGTTAAACACCGTATGCTTTCTGACTACATTAAGTTCAGGTTAGAAATATTTGGATCATACTTTCCAACTGGGCTTTAGTATAAAAACAAGATGAGTTGGTTAGCCTTATAAAGTTGAACAAATGTCTAGTCAAGTTCAGAACTAAAATTTTCAATACAAAATAAAATTTAAATACAAATTTTACATACAAATCCAAAACTAAAACTAGTTATCTATGAAGTTTAAATTCCTAGGTCAAGATATTTTCTGAGTAGGACTTTGAAGAATTCAATTGTGTATTTAAAGGATCAAATTCTAGTTAAATTCCCCTAAATATCCCTTTAGAGCTCTCAGCTCCAAATGTTTTACTCCTTTTCATCCATTTCCAAGTTATTTTTGCAAAGGTTACAATACGAGGTGAACAACCAGAGCCAGTGCTCTTCTCTGTTCCATAGGAGAGAAATTTCACCTCTCTCCATACACAGAACTGAGATTGTTTAAGAGATGTTTTACTTTGTCTAATTAGAGTTAACACTACTATGTTGCTCACTCTTAGCTTCATGCATTGCTGAAAAGCAGGAAGAATTCTGATTCTAAACATTTTTAATTCCTGTAACATTTTTTTCAGGACATTGGGAAACTAAGTTATATGACAATGTAGATACATTCATAGCAACTACTTAATATTTAAAAAGAATTCTTAAAAAGTTTTCTTACTATGGGGTATGACAACTAATGTTATTTCTTTCAATATCATCAGCAGAAAATTCTTGGATAAAAATACTACTACATGAGTCACATTTAGCCTGCCATAACACTTCCCAAGTACTGAACAAGTCATAAGCTTCCTGGCTGCTAGCTTTCTAATACTTTCCCAAAACTCTGCTCTATTTTCCCTCATTACTTGCCTGGCATACAATGCCAGGACACCTGTTTTTTAGTAATACAAAATAATAATTTCCTATTTCCCTTCCAAGTAGCAGTGTTTCTCTATAGAGCATTTGAATGCCTCTGTAAGAGTCCTGGGGATAACCACATCTGAAACGCTAGGTAACAGTAATTTGAAAAGCCCTTTAATTATTCAGGAAATAGAATTCCAAACAGTTCCTATATTGATAATGTTTCATATCTCACATGAAAATCACCTTTCTCACCATGACTTGGCTATGATATTTTTCATGTCCTGCCATGACAAAAAGGTAGTAAAAATTGAAAAAAAAAAAAACAAAATAAAGTTTAGAATGGCAAGGTAGATACATTTTGCTGAAGTTGTATACAGTACCTTACATAAAAATAGAAAACAATACTAAACCCTATGAATTAATTTCTTACAGTGATTCAGATATCTTTGTGGACTTTAGGCATCCTTCTCAAATATTAGTATAGAAACACAGAATCATTTAGGTTGGAAAAGACCTCTAAAATCATCAAGTCCAATAGTTAATCTAACACTGCCAAGTCCTCCACTATATCATATCCCTAAATGCCACATCTACACATCTTTTGAATACCTCCATGGATGGTGACTCCACCACTTGCCTGGGTAGCCTAAACCTAGCAAAATTTTAGGCCATTTTCTCTCATCTTATTGCCTGTTACTTTGGAAAAGAGACCAGTATCCACCTTGCTACAACAACTTTACAAGTGGTTGAAGAGATTAACACGGTCTCCCCTGAACCTCCTTTTCTCCAGGCTAAAGACCCCCAGCTCCCCCAGCCTCTCCTCAAAAGACTTGTTCTTCAGACCCAGATTTGTTGCTCTTCTTTGGATATAGTCCAGTACCTTAATGTCTTTCTTTCAGGCAGAGGACTAAAACTGCACACACTATTCAAGGTGTGGTATCACCAGTGCCAGGTACTGAGTGATCACTAAGCAGGTCACTTTGTCATAGAAGGAGATTTGGGTAGTCAAGCAGGACCTGCCTTTCATAAAAACATGCTGACTGGGCCTGATCAGCTCATTGGCCTGCATGTACCAACTGCAAATAAAGAAAAATCACTGAAATATGATAGACAACAGATGCATTGGGAAGCAGAAGAGCTTACCTTCACAAACTGGAACTTTACCAGTCCATGTGCCATCAGACCTACAGGCTCTGTGCTCTGATCCTCCTGCCAGGAAGAAGCCTGGCTGACAAGTGTAAATCAATGTATAACCAAGAGAGGGGAGGTCCATTCCTGCAACATTAGCATGACTTGGTGTTTCCGGTTGTTTACAGCTGTGAGCTACAAAGAAAAGATAAAATATCCTTCAGTCAAAATGTGGAAAATATTTCTGAAAAAATAATCTATACCCATTCTGACAGTCAATTAACAAAGTAAAAAAATCAATAAAAATGACATATTAATATCTTTTCATTCACATTATAAGTTACTATATAATCTAGAAAGTATCACCCTGATCCTGTAAATACACTCTTAAATATGGACCTTTCAATTCAAAAGGACCAAGAACTGAATTAAATACACTTGCATAAACCCTTGTTTTCTTCTGTGGATATGTGTTCCATTCACTGAAATGATTCTATAAGGTCAGAGCTCATAAGGTAAGACTATTTTCAAAATATACACCTGACTAGCTGAACAAAAAGTTTGACCATGATGTTATCTCTTCTGTAAATTATCACTATTTACCACAGTGTAAAAGATCTACTACATGAAGTGCTACTTTCTGCACTCAAGTAAGAAGATTGTTTCTATTTCATATTCAAAAATTTCCAATTGCAAACTCATTTTTCCTCTTCCTAAAATATCATGTATCTTCAGTTGGGAAGGTCAAGAGTTCAAATTCTTTACTAGAACTGATT
Source organism: Calyptomena viridis (assembly GCA_013390005.1). Classification (NCBI taxonomy): domain Eukaryota; kingdom Metazoa; phylum Chordata; class Aves; order Passeriformes; family Eurylaimidae; genus Calyptomena; species Calyptomena viridis. Next base: position 27,213 of record WEIV01012554.1, read on the forward strand.
TTAATTATATGCTTTCCCATATATTTTAGAATAGGTCTTTCCAATATCTCCTGTTCTCACCATGTCCTCTCTACATTGGAAGGGTTGCATCCTCTTAGATAGAAACTGATTATGGATGAAGACCTGTCTATTTTGTGTTTTTAATTCTGTAGTCTATTGTGGAAAAAAATCACTCACAAAATCATATTTCTATCTTCTGTAAGCTAGTAATGCAAACTCTTATTAACTTTCAGTCAATAAAACCATATAGATTAAATTAACTTTATAACAATGTTACTACTAAATAGTCTAGATTAAAAAAAAATATAGAGGAAAAAAATCTATCATTTACTTACGTATACATTCTGGCTGGATTCCACTCCATGTAAGATCAGGAAGGCATGTTCGTGTTGTGGAACCATGGAGAAGGTGTCCTTTTTTACACTGAAATTGAACAACATTTCCCACCTGTTGAAAAGTAGAAAACACAGTACTTTTGTTATGAGGAATTCTCAGCTGGGATTCTTTTTTCCAAACTTTATCACTCCTTCACATACTACAGACTTCTTGTGATTCTCTTTCTGTAGAAAGTAAATTAATTTCACAAAGCATTTTGATATGAAATAAAAAATTGCTCCGTTTTCAATAAAATTACTCTCCCTTCAAACTGCTAACCTCACTGGAAGAAAATTGAAAGCTCATCTGCTGTTCTCTCTCTGGTGTGTTTCTTTGGGTCTGGAACAGCTGAGGCACTGTGAATTTTGAAATAAAGCTTATGGTGGCTTCCTCTGGACTAAGGAGGAGCCAATTAGGTAAAATTGCAGCAAACTAGAAAAGTCGTAGAGCTCAAAAGGATATCAGATTCTGCTGGAATTTTGCTGAACTAGACCCCCCTTTGTGGAATGCTGGATATATGAACAAGTTTTAATGAGAAATATATTATTAGAACAGACAGGCCTGGTCAACAACACTGTCTCCTACTTCAGAAACTATAATGTTCCTATAATAGTTTAATTTTTATTTTTTTTTTTATTACAGGAGGTAAAAAATAACCACTCTTTATACCACACAGATAATAGAAACTGGAACACAAGTGCACTACAACTTACAGTAATAATTAATCTGAGATTAGTTTTTAATTATTATTCTTACGGGTATGTGTTGCATAAAAAGAAAAATAGAATTCTTAACAGTTTCTGAACAAATATAAAACAGAACAACCTGTTCAGCATGTCCAGTCACGGTGAAATTGATGAAAATGCAAATAATTCTTAGTTTCTATCAAAAGCAAGGAAATTAGATTACAAGTATATCATTCAGAGAGTAGTTTGTTACATACTGTGAGTGATTAATTCAAATATTAAGGTGCATAGATCATATCTACTGTTCTGCAGTGACCTGTATTAATATATTTATCAACTCATGTTTAAACAATAAGTTGAAAACTTTAAACTGTCTGTGACAACACATTTATGGTTCTAGTTTCAGCATGATGCTCAAAGGTAAAATGTGGATTCTTTTGTGATAGTTTAGTAATAGGAAATGGCATTTCACTGATACAAGTATTCATTTGAAACTTTATAGTACTATTCCATTTCAGCTCAAGCTTCTCATCAGGATGAAATTTAATAATAACCTATGAACTACAGAGAGTAGCTCATCAACAGAGGATGTGATTTAAAATTCATTTCCTTTTTTGCTCTTTTCTGTGTTCACTGGACTATGTAATTACTTTTAAAAGATATTGAAGACAATACACTAAATCACTAGCATGATTACGCACAAAGTAGTAAAATACTACAACTTTTAGAAGTTGCACTAAATAGATATAGAAGTACTTTTCTTCTTTTTTATTTTTTTAAGGACCTTAGTTAAAACAACTAGTACAATATACTATTTACAAATATACTACAATATACTATTTACAAAAAATATTAGCCTTATGAAAGATGTGTTCATGTGACTACATCAGTGGACATGGGAAGGGCTACAGATGTAATTTATCTGGCCTTCTATAAAGTCTTTGACATGCTCCCCCAGAACATCCAGAATGTGTCCTGGGCTGCTTCCAAAGCAGTGTGGGCAGCAGGTTAAGGGAGGGGATGCTGCCCCTCTACTCTGCTCTGGTGAGACTCCACTGCAGTACTGCATCCAGCTCTGGAGTCTTAGCACAGAAAAACATGGACCTGTTGGAACAAGGCCAGAGGAGGCCACCAGGATGATTAGAGGGATGCAGCACTTCTCCTATGAGGAAAGGCTGAGAGACTTGTTTTTTTTCAGCCTGGAAAAAAGAAGGCTTTCAAGTGACCTAATTTCAGCCTTCCAGTACCTGAAAGGAGTCTACAAGGAGGCTGGAGAGGCACTTTCTACAAGAGCAAGTCTACAGGACAAGGGGGACTGGCTGCAAACTGAAAGAGAGTAGGTTTAGATCAGATATTAGGGAAAAATTCTTTATTGTGAGGGCTTTGAGGCACTGGAAGGATTCCCAGAGAAGTTGTTGATGCCCCATCCCTGGAAGTGTTCAAGACCTGGCTGGATGGGGCTTTGTGTAACCTGGTCTAGTGAAAGGTGTCCCTGCCTATGGCAGGTGGGCTGAAATTAGATATCTTTAAGATCCCTTCCAACTCAAACCATTCTATCATTCTGTGATTCTATGATTTTATTAATATATGATTTCACAAGAAACAAAACCTTTGTATTCATAAGCCCCAAATTAGCATAAAAAATAAAACAGTTGTTCAAGGGGTGAAGATGCTTTAGAAGTGCTGCCATGCTCTTCAAGATACTGAATGAGAAAAATATCACAAGCAGTATGAAATAATTAATTATACGCTATATGTATAATTATTAAACAAATAAAAGTAATTTAAAAATATTTCATGGTCTATTCTGCAATATGCTTGTGTCAGAGGCACTAGGTGGTGCTACAATACAGGATTCTATGCTCTTAAAAATTTCCAGTCTTGACATGTTCTGATTTGTTCTAATTTTTTGTTCTACAGCTTGAATAGATACATTATTACTCCGAGTTTAAGGAAGAATTGTTCTACATGCAAGAGTGTTTGCATCCAAACCTGAAATAAAAAATTTCTTTGCATAATGTTTCATCATGTTGATGCCTAGGGGTTTCTCTCGTATTTCTAGAATTCTAGCTGGCCTGTATGGGCTCACTTAGAGAGGTCTTTACCAGGCCTTTCCTAGCAACGTTTGCATTCTTTCTGTACATAACAGGGGTGGCAAGACAAAACATTGAGGCCCAGAGCTGCTAGAGAGGCTCTGGGAAGGGGACCTGAGGGTGGCTTTAGGGAAATAGAAAGTCTCTTTTAGGAAATAGAAGGTTGGGCATCTTGAGAACATCAGTTCAAGATGAACTTCGGTTGGGTAGCCTGAGGGGGGTAAGCATTCAAAGTTTAAAAATGTAAAGGGATCATGTGATCTGGTGTGCTCTCTCTAGTTCTTTCTCTCTCCTGTCTTCATTCCTGGACCCTGGAAACTCCTATTAAAGTACTGTTCTTCTTTTCACCTTTATTCATTCGTTTTTGCAGGTTTTTTGTCTCCCCCTCTGATTTTAGGCATCAATGTCTGCTCCTGTTATGGTTTGACTCCGGCTGCATGACGAGAGCCCACACACAGACCCAAAATTTCTCAGATAAGGGAAACAAACCCTTGTACTTTTGTGATAAGGATTACAA
>WEIV01012558.1:3364-50750 GCA_013390005.1 Calyptomena viridis
TAATCCATCTAGCACTACTAGACATATAAAAGACAGTGGGACAATAAAGAGTTTTTTGTTGGGTTTTTTCTGGATAGCAATGAAAGTCTGGAGCACTCAGTCAAACCAGAGCAGCTAAAGCCAGCAGACAGCCAAAAAGGAATGGAAGACTTCTAACAGATCCCCTAGGACATCTCAATACATNAGAAAAGTGACAATGAATTTAAATAATTTTGAACTGTGGGTGCAAAAGGAATGAACTGTGGATGCTAAACAAAAGGAAACATTACACTATAGTCTTTGTAAAGATCTCTGCAGCCAGATATTATGAAAGGTCTTGGACTTGGAATTAAATACCAATTGAAACTGTTCAGTAAAAAACTGTATCAGCAAAAGGAGAATGCCTATCCACAAAAGAAACACAACCCAAATCTAGCAAATTCTGTTGCACATTTACAGATGTACAGATGTAGGTACCCTTTGAGAAGAAATCTCATACCTCCTCTATTGCTGACTTTGTTCTATCTTCAGGTTAAAATTATTAAGATTTCTTAAAATTAAGAGATGTTCTTGGTGGTACACAGGAAAATGCATATCAGGAGAGGAGTAGGTGGAACTGTATGGTTTGTCTTTTTAGTCTTAAATTTTAAGCTAGCACTGTGGTTGATATGCAGGTAGCTCCAGACATTTTTACCTTGCTCAGTGATTACAAAGAAGTTTAAAAACAAGGAAAATGACCCATAGAGAAAAGGCTCTGTGGAAGCAATCTGTGAAAACATAAAAAGTTTCTGCCTGATTCATAAAGGTCATTTAGATTCAAGTGCTTTAAAAAAATGGATTAGCATAAATGGATTAGCTAGCCAAGTTTTGCACGCTGCTTTGAAGATATATAGGCTTCATACTTGTTCCTAAATGGCCTGCATAAGTCATGCAGAAAATATTGTTCTCTGAGTCAGTTAGCTAATGAGATATGATTCCATTCTTGGGTACTAAATAATCTTGACTTAGATATTACATGAATTTTGTGTCCATATGTGCCTAAATGTACGTGTCTCTTTTTATGTTATGATTATATGTTTGTATAAATTTTGTGATTAATTTATTTTTAACTTCTTTAGTTATTGTTATCTTTATCTGTTAATACTTTCTAACAGAAAACACTACATAAGTATTTAAAATAACAAGCAAATCTTTAGTAATTGTAAATCATTTTTATGATGCTTTCAATTAGCATGAATCAACTGGTTAGTTGAAAACATTCAATTCCTTACACATAGTGGAATTGGTTTATATTATTCAAAGATAATGTACTTATGTAGTTATATAATGAAAAAGGATGAGACACAAAAGGATATCCCCAGAGAATTCTGAGTACCTTTTTCTGAAAAGGAGTAGGATTTCCAAGTTCCTAAGACTGAAACCAAATGAGGAGTATATACTATCTCATGTTTTTTGAATTTCCTTAGAAGATGTTCTTGCAAACATTTTTCAGCTTATTTGATCCTTCTCTGCAACAAAGCTTTCCAATATTGCGAGTGCATATTTAGTAGACAATCTTTAAGCAATGCATTCTCTGTGTATCCAATTTTCATTTCATGCTGTGTATGCCATTGACTTTGACCTTGTAACTAATGTTAATAAATGCCACAGTCCTCTTTGAATGCATCATATTTCAGGACATACTCTGTAAGAGCATCTCTCAGAATAGCATTACCAGTACATTATGGGACATATTCTTATGCCTCTATTACCCATAACAGAGAAGGGAATGAAATCAGACCCAGGGGAACAGTTTAACCACTGTCTTATGCCAAGACAAAACAAAGTTATAATGGTAAGCTAACACCTCACATGTCCATAGAGCTTCAGGGTTCATCCTGAAGGAACAAGGCATGTAGGAGACAATAATGTGGCACGCTGCAAGAATGCAAATACTGTTACATCAGTGACAATGGCTGAAGACTTATAAGTTATACCTTCATTCTGGTGCCTGAATTGAATCCACTCCTGCATAATACCCCTTTAGATTTTTTTTTAATCATAAATTATTAGTGTGCCTCATTCTGTTGATATGCTACAGCAATAAATCATCAGTATGCTTCTGCTCTGTTGAGCAGTTGCTTCAGCACACCATTGAATCCATCATGCAAATGATGTATTAATAAAGCATACTGATGGTGTGTTCTGCAAAAGATGGCACTTACTGGAAAACAAAGGTTCAGGAACATATTCAATAAGACTGCAAGGTAAAAAGTCAGCACATAGCATGCTAGGAGCTGCTTTCCCAGATAAACTAGAGAATCTTATTTTTCCAAACTATTTGTGGTGTTATTTTTTTGCTTGCCTAGTGTGCAGGAAAGAGACAGGAGAAATCGCTTTTGAAAAGTACTATTTCAGCTAAGACAACCAGTATAAAAGCAGCTGCTTGCCTTTTATCAAGCATGAGGTTTTAATTTCACTCTACAAAGAACAGGGCAAAAGAGAAAGCACAGAAACACATGAATTTAGTTCTATGATATAGCTAAATAAAAAGGAGTAGAAAGCTGCTTTGATAGACAGATAGAAATGTATTTTGCAAACATATTTAACTTTTGCATCAGCAACAAACACAAGAGCAAATCTGTTACTGTGACCCTAAAACTGTGTCCACAATATAAGTAACAACAAAAGAAATCTTATAAAAAGTGATCACATCTCCATCCCTATGCCTCATTTTAATCCAGATGGAATAGAAGAAAATAATGTAATTAACAAAAAAGGAAATCTGTAATATTTCTAAGCACTTTCCTAAGTGTTAAATTATTATGGCAGTTTGAAGGCCATAGAATTTTTCCATTTTTATCTTCTCTGGGGTTTTTTACTTGAAAAAGTAAATCTCTAAGTATGAGATACCTTTGATTCTAAACATTTCGTAATACTTTCCAACAGACCATGCTAGGAGAATCGTACCTTTGTAGCAATAAAACCAAATTTAAAGAAATCATGAATATTCCTCCAAAAATTCCTGAAACTATGTAGAAATTTTAATAAACAAAAGTGTATGTGAAAGAATACTTCAGCAGTCTTTAGATTTTGCAATTTGGTTTTTCAGCAGACAATAAAAACATGTCAACTTACATTGGACACAAATCTGGTAATTTGTCAAAAAAATATTGAGTATTATACAAGATGTATTATATTATGGGTAAAAAACACCTGTTTTGCATTACGAGTTTGAAAAATGACACTAAGATTTATTCAGAGCATAAATTTACAGCTAATGGTACAAGAATGGTACTATATTATGTAGTTGCAAATATGATACATTTTTTTCCAATTGCCAGCATTTGGAATTCATTTAATAATCCATACGCGAAAATAATTGTTATTATTTTCTCCAGTGAATATTGCCTGCTAGTGATAACTATATGTTTGGTCTGGTACTTACCTTCCTTCTTTCTTATATCATTTATTGTTTTTATTGATTCATTTTTCTGCCAATTTGATCACTTATAGAATGGACAGAAGGATAAAAATCTAACATGAAAAATATGTGTCCAGCTGTTTTTTATAGCTTCAAATTACATATTTCAGTGCAGCATCAAAACTAAATATAGAGAAAATTAGAAAGCTAAACAGATAAATTGAAAAAAAATCCTTGATCCCAAACACCAAAGTCTTGAAGTAATGTTTGCAAAATGTTTTGATCATTGAAGTCACTGCCTTTTCTGTTGTTGGGGTGTGCTTTCTTAACAATATTAAACACTGTCTGAAGGCTGAACACATTTCTTTGAAGTAAGTAAGTTTGACTATTTTTAAGTTTCTGTGAAAGAAATCAATATCAAATTACAACAAAGAAAAGCCTGAAGGAAAAATTGGCTTTGCTTGTCCATAGGCTAGACGGCTCACTGGTGAACATTTAAAAACATAAACTACTTTTGCAATGTATGATTCTATGGTAAATTCATTAATTCATAATACTGATCTACCGCCATTTCTTCTAAAAATCTCTCTTCCACTTTTCCTTTTTTTACTGACAAATAAAATTTAAAATATTTTCCCGACATTATAGCACAACAACAATACAAAGAAACTAGAATATGCATGACAGTTTCTTCCTAATGAAAATGTTTACTATTTCCTTCAAGTCTAATAGAGTAAATCAAAAGGAATATGAATTATCAGAAGAACCAGAATATCAGCATTTAGAATATTTTAAAACCTAGAATACAGAAACCAGCTTAATAGGGAAATGGTCTTATACAAATTAAAACTAAATTTCTTACTTTAGGGATGCAAAAGAATGTATTGACAATTTAAAATATTGTCTCAAATTTTTAACTGAGTTTTTAATCAAAGCAATAGGTTTCTGGGAATAATCTCAGTTTTGACAAATCATTCATGGTCAGAAACATTTCAGTGAAAAATTTCCAATCTATCAGTCAACCAATTATTTCATAAGCTCCCTTCTAAATGCTGGCATCTAATTTCCCCATAATATGGTCTCTGTCAAAAACGTGTCTGGTTTCTCTCTTTAGATAACCTTAATTTTTTTTTATTTTTTTTTAGAATAAAAATTTCAAGATTAGATGAAGAAAGTCTGAAATAAATAATTTGCTCATTTTTCATAGCTTTCAGATTCCATCTAAGATCCCCACGAAATTCCTGGGTAAAAAAATGCTGCTGTCCATGATATTTGCCGCTTAACAAAATTTCTGGATTCTTTCTGCTTTCTCAATGTTTAGATGGCAATTCTGATAGCACTCTGATTTCCTCATCGCTGGGACAGAACTCCCCAAACTCCCTCTTTAAAAGACCTGATGTGTCTATTCTATCTCTCCTTGCTGTACAAGACAGTATGAAAAGCAAGCAAAAATTACAAGTTGTAAACACTCAGCTGATAGCTGATCTTTTTCTAAAACTGAATTCAGTGTGAATATTTCTATTTGCCTTTCAGCTTTCAGTGTACACTGATGCCATCAAGACACAGGAGTGCAGAACCCATCTGGATTTCTAGAGTAACAAGGGGATGCCAGGAACTGTCTGTATTAGAGGCTGAAGTGAGTTTAACAGAGGACAAATGGGAAAAGCACCCCATTGTAACTGACCCAGAGTCCCCTTGTATCCTTGGCATTGACTACCTCAGGAGAGGATACTTAAAGGATCCAAAGCAGTATTGATGGACTTTTGGTGCAGGTACTGTGAATACAGAGAAGATCAAACAATTACCTACCCTTCCTGGTCTCTCAGAGGATCCCTTCATTGTGGGATTGCTGCAAGTCAAAGACCAGAAAGTGTCAATTGGTACCCAAACAGTGCACCAATGGCAATATCACACCAACCGAGACTCCCTAATTCCCATCCATGAGCTAATTCATTGACTGGAGAGCCAAAGAGCGATCAGCAGGACCCGCTCACCCTTTAACAGTCCCATATGGCCAGTGAGAAAGTCTAATGGAGAATGGAGGCTGACAGTGGCCTGAATGAAGTCACGCCACCTTTGAGTGCTGCTATACCAGATATGTTGGAACTACAATATGAGCTGGAGTCAAAAGCAGCCAAGTGGTACGCTACAATCGACATAGCTAATGCCTTCTTCTTGATCCCTCTGGCAACAGAGTGCAGACAACAGTTTGCCTTCACTTGAAGGAGTGTCCAGTATACCTGCAATCGTCTGCCCCAGGGATGGAAACACAGCCCAACCATCTGCCGTGGGCTGGTCCAGACTGCACTGGGACAGGAGAAAGCTCCAGAACACCTGCAATACATTGATGACATCACTGTGTGGGGCTGGACAGCAGAAGAAATTTGTGAGAAAGGGAAGAAAATAATCCAAATCCTTCTGGAATCTGTTTTTTTCATAAAAACAAAATAAAGTGAAGGGACCTGCATAGGAGATCCAGTTCTTGGGGATAAAATGGCAGGATGGACACTATCGTGTACCCATGGATGTGAACAAAATAGCAACTATGCCTCTATGAGTTAATAAGAAGGAAACACAAGCTTTCCTAGGCCTTCTGGGGTTCTGGAGGATGCACATGCAGGTTGTAGTCAGCTTGCGAGCCCTCTCTATCGAGTGACCCAGAAGAAGAACCATTTCAAGTGGAGCTGTAACAGGTTGACCTTGGCTGGACACTAAGTGCCCACATGGTCTCTTTTTCACCCTTCCCCTTTCCCAGCCAGGCAGTGGGAAGGGAATAAGGTGAAAACAACTCATGGGTTTTGAGATAAGGCAGTTTACTACAAACAAAAGTGAAGTTTGTGCACACAAAAAGCAAAGCAGAAAATCTAATCTCTACTTCCCATCTGCAGCAATGTCAGGTTATATCCTGAGAAGCAGGGCTTCAGCATGCTTGGTTGGTAAACAATGAACACCCCTGCCCTCCTGCNGACACTATTGTGTACCCATGGATGTGAACAAAATAGCAACTATGCCTCTATGAGTTAATAAGAAGGAAACACAAGCTTTCCTAGGCCTTCTGGGGTTCTGGAGGATGCACATGCAGGTTATAGTCAGCTTGCGAGCCCTCTCTATCGAGTGACCCAGAAGAAGAACCATTTCAAGTGGAGCTGTAACAGGTTGACCTTGGCTGGACACTAAGTGCCCACATGGTCTCTTTTTCACCCTTCCCCTTTCCCAGCCAGGCAGTNAAAGCTCCAGAACACCTGCAATACATTGATGACATCACTGTGTGGGGCTGGACAGCAGAAGAAATTTGTGAGAAAGGGAAGAAAATAATCCAAATCCTTCTGGAATCTGTTTTTTTCATAAAAACAAAATAAAGTGAAGGGACCTGCATAGGAGATCCAGTTCTTGGGGATAAAATGGCAGGATGGACACTATTGTGTACCCATGGATGTGAACAAAATAGCAACTATGCCTCTATGAGTTAATAAGAAGGAAACACAAGCTTTCCTAGGCCTTCTGGGGTTCTGGAGGATGCACATGCAGGTTGTAGTCAGCTTGCGAGCCCTCTCTATCGAGTGACCCAGAAGAAGAACCATTTCAAGTGGAGCTGTAACAGGTTGACCTTGGCTGGACACTAAGTGCCCACATGGTCTCTTTTTCACCCTTCCCCTTTCCCAGCCAGGCAGTGGGAAGGGAATAAGGTGAAAACAACTCATGGGTTTTGAGATAAGGCAGTTTACTACAAACAAAAGTGAAGTTTGTGCACACAAAAAGCAAAGCAGAAAATCTAATCTCTACTTCCCATCTGCAGCAATGTCAGGTTATATCCTGAGAAGCAGGGCTTCAGCATGCTTGGTTGGTAAACAATGAACACCCCTGCCCTCCTGCCCCGTTCCTTAGCTTTATATCTGAGCTGACATCATATAGCATGGAATATCCTTTTGGTCAGTCTGGGTCAGCCGGCCTGCTTGTGTCCTGTCCCAAAATCTTGCCCTCGCCTGATGCTGCACTCACAGCAGTCAAAACATTGATGTGTTATCTACCAGTACAGAGCACAGCACTGTGAGGGCTGCTATGGGGCTCAGACAGACACAGTACAAGAGGCTTTTGAGCAGATCAAATAGGAAATAGCTTGTGTGGTAGATCTTGGCCCTGTTTGGACAGGACCAGCTGTGCAAACTACCCTCTACACTGCCTCTGGCAGAGAACATCAGAAGAAACCCATGGTTGACGATTAGGGTTTTGGAGCCAGGGTTACAGAGGATCGGAATTCCACTANTTGATGTGTTATCTACCAGTACAGAGCACAGCACTGTGAGGGCTGCTATGGGGCTCAGACAGACACAGTACAAGAGGCTTTTGAGCAGATCAAATAGGAAATAGTTTGTGTGGTAGATCTTGGCCCTGTTTGGACAGGACCAGCTGTGCAAACTACCCTCTACACTGCCTCTGGCAGAGAACATCAGAAGAAACCCATGGTTGACGATTAGGGTTTTGGAGCCAGGGTTACAGAGGATCGGAATTCCACTACTGTCCAACTGAAAAGAAGATACTGGCAGCCTATNGACACTAAGTGCCCACATGGTCTCTTTTTCACCCTTCCCCTTTCCCAGCCAGGCAGTGGGAAGGGAATAAGGTGAAAACAACTCATGGGTTTTGAGATAAGGCAGTTTACTACAAACAAAAGTGAAGTTTGTGCACACAAAAAGCAAAGCAGAAAATCTAATCTCTACTTCCCATCTGCAGCAATGTCAGGTTATATCCTGAGAAGCAGGGCTTCAGCATGCTTGGTTGGTAAACAATGAACACCCCTGCCCTCCTGCCCCGTTCCTTAGCTTTATATCTGAGCTGACATCATATAGCATGGAATATCCTTTTGGTCAGTCTGGGTCAGCCGGCCTGCTTGTGTCCTGTCCCAAAATCTTGCCCTCGCCTGATGCTGCACTCACAGCAGTCAAAACATTGATGTGTTATCTACCAGTACAGAGCACAGCACTGTGAGGGCTGCTATGGGGCTCAGACAGACACAGTACAAGAGGCTTTTGAGCAGATCAAATAGGAAATAGCTTGTGTGGTAGATCTTGGCCCTGTTTGGACAGGACCAGCTGTGCAAACTACCCTCTACACTGCCTCTGGCAGAGAACATCAGAAGAAACCCATGGTTGACGATTAGGGTTTTGGAGCCAGGGTTACAGAGGATCGGAATTCCACTACTGTCCAACTGAAAAGAAGATACTGGCAGCCTATGAGGGGGTTCAAGCTGCCTCAGAAGTTGTTGGGATGGAAGCACCACAATTGCCTGTGCTGCACCGGATGTTCAGAGGGAACATTGCCTCAACACACCATGCAACTAGTGCTACATGGAGTAAGTGGGAAGCTCCGATTAGATGAAAGTAAAACATATCCAATAAGAGAAACATTTTTCCTTTGAAGGAGAAATAAACAAACTTTCTCTGCTCATTATTGTTTAGGAGAGTTTCTTGTGTACACTAAAATTTTCAGAATTTTGTATAAACGTAACGGTGACAATACTGAAGAAAGTTCTTAGAATGTCATTTAGCCAGAAAAGTCTCCAGAAAGTCAATCCTTGGTCAAGCAGACTAACCTATAGATACTCAGAAAGATTTATTCTTTGAATGAAATTTTCCAAAATTGTGAAAATATTTTGTTATATTTATGAAACTATACAATATTATATGAGTAATCACTATGATATTATTTCAAGAAATTATCTATTTTTTTTTCATGTTCTGCAAACAGCAAAAGTAAATATATATGGATGAACACTTTTTCTCTGTAATTGACAAAACAGGACAACAATAAATGCTAAAATTATATTTTTGAATAACAACACAAATCAGTTTCCAATGAGCAAGATTCATATTTAATGAATGAACCACTAACAGTATTAAGTGAAGCTAATGTTTTTATTATCTTAGAACATAGGTTTTATGCATTCATGAGAATATTTTAGATGTTGCTTAAATATAAAGTGGCTTCCATTTTGAGTGCACAAAAGAAGAGAAAAGGTTCCTGGAGACTGCTGATTCTATGGCAACCAATTTGTCTGTTTATTAAAATGTTTGTATTTGTATTTTGAAAAATATTTTTCTCAAAGAGAATATGAAAGGAATGGATTGCATCTCTGCAGGGAAAACCTCTATAAATGCATTTTATAAATGTAAAGCAATACATAGGTATTAATTTTAAAGTTACATACTCTTTCCTATACAATTATTCTCCTAAATTCAGCCTAATTAAAACCAGAATCAGAACCTGAACATTCACACACAATCTTTCTTTCTCTCTTCGTCTCCCCCTCTGTCTGTGTCTCTACCCCTCCCCAGTCTATTTCTCATAATTGGAATGAAAGTGTTTGGCAATACTATCCTAACTAGTAGGCAATAAGCCACTATGAGATGTCTCCATTATACAATCTGCAGTTCACATTTTATAGCTAAACTTTCTATGAATATTCCCTGTAGTACAAACACATGATTCTTTTCATCATACAATAAAATATTAATTAAAAAAACCCAAACAAATCTCTTTAGCCTGATGGTATCCTCAGTGGAAAAGACATTTCCTTTGATTGATCGCTATTGCAAGGATGGAATTCAGGTTTCATTCTCTCTGTCTATGCTGATCTCCTTCCTTTTATATTCAGGTGAAGTTCAAACTATTAGCATGACACTGACAGAGATGCTGACATGAGGTGTTTGAAACAAAAGTTTTTGAATTATTAACGAAACTACAAGGACAAAATCAGATGATTCAATGGAAGTTGGGATCTTAAAAAGACCAATAATGGGTACTAAATTTTAATGAAGTTCCTAAGTAACACTGAAATGCACCATTTCATTTGCTGTTAACCTTTTTGATATGCTGCTCTTTGGACTTTAACATCTTTTATACAGGGTGTCTCTTAATGACAAGTACAGGTGACTGTTCCATTTAAGTGCACATGTTTAACTGGAACATGGCAGAGGAGTTAAAATCAGTGTGGGCTAAATATGATGGGATATAGTAGCATTTATTCTATCACCAAAGACAGAAGAGAGGACGAGGTGTGCAGAAATAGCACTGGGTATCCTGAAGAAGAAAATAAAAAAAGAAAAAAGAAAAGAAAAAAAAAAAGAAAATAAATCACTTTGAAACAGAAAAAATATAACGTGAGAGATAAGAAAAAATATAATGTGAGAGATAATAGAAAGGTCCAAATGTCTTCTCTGAAGAGGTGCTGAGGAGGATCATTCTTAGAGCTCTGCATGCACAATTATACCTGGTCTCGATGAGGAAGAAACCACACAATCTAATGTAATCACTTGAAGCCTCAAGGCTGGGGCACTAATCTCATTCTGTGATGCAGGACCTGGGATATAGTATTGGTGGACCGCTTTTCTACTGGACCAGTCTAACTTGGTTAAATTTTTAAAGCAAAACTGTAGGTATTTTTATGAAATTTTATAAGTGGAATTCAACAATTTACATAGAAAGGAAAAAATTTCATTGAATTAAATTTTTCTGAATAAGAAACACCTAAAGTTTCACCTGCTCTCAAAGAGCTGTTTTATAGTCCTCTGATTTCTACTGGACAGTTTGTTCAGTCTGTGATTTGGGGAACTTTTGGGATGATACTTTTCTTGATCAAAAAGGTAAGAAAAAATGATGACAGTCTAGTAAGAAATGTCTTACCTGATAGTAATCTTTACTCTACAAAAATGTATCCATTACAGGATACTTGCTTCTGTTCCTTCAAACTCTAGGCACATATACATAGCTGCAATCAGCAGCTCCAGAAGCAGCTTATTTTCACTTCTTAATCACTGGCTTCAAAAAATACCCTATCATCATTTGGGTTATCTTGTCTTTCAAAGAAGAACATTTTGTATTCATTCATTTTATGTTTGCGTCAGCAGCTCCCTAACCTTTTTATCTATGGTCTTTGGGGAAAACTTGCAATGCTTACACCATTTTTATTTTTAATTCCTTCGAATGGTGACCTTACATTTGTTATCATCATTTTTTACTTATTCACGAGGGCCTTTTTTTAGGGCTTTTAGTTGTTTTGTTTGCTTTTTGTGTGCTTGTGTGCATGTATGTGTATTCCCTTTTTCCCTTTTCTTCCTTTGTGAAATACTGTAATGATACAGAAGAAAGTTATATAGAAATACTCTCTGACTTTCTGCTAGAAAATTATGTTTAATTTTTATTTTCTCTATGTCATTCAATAACTCTAGCTTTTCTGCCTTTGAGGAGTCATAAACTCTTGACCTGTAATGTTTATATACTTCATAGTCTTGTTGAGGGGGTTGAAAAACATAGTAGCTCAAGAGGGACACATAAAATCAAATTTTCTACAGTAGACGTGATTAAGAAGGACCTCAGTTTTGACATGGATATAATTTCTTACTCAATATGAATGAGGAGAAATAAGAATAACTAGGAAGAGAGTTTCTGCTGGAGCTGTGTGGGGTTATTGAAAGATAAATTACTATGAGAAGCATTTGGAAATAGGAGTGATCAATGTGTTTATTTTCTGAGATCTCCTCTCCTCTTTGATTCCTTTTTTTAATCATAGACCCTATCGTGTACCTGGAGATGAGAAGCTGGCTGCTTTGTATTAGTGCATGTATGGATTAGTTTAAAATGTACATATAAAATCCATTAAATAATCAACATAAAAGGGATTTTAAAAAGTTTTTATCTTTCCAGGAACACTGAATCAAAGAATTTACAACTTATTACTAGAAACTTGTGTAAGAGATAGAGGAGGGGGATATGTTAAATGAGAAGAAGTTGTGAGTCCAAAGGTTGAATAGAGGAGGGATCCTATCACAAATATGGATTTTTCTTGGCTTATAATTATTACCCATTCTTGAAAATGGTTCTTAAAAATTAATCTCAACAGTTGTTAAGTAAGGGAAATGTGATAAAAAATCTGTAAAATTCCAGACCTGCCACTGCTAATGCTTAAAGTAGGGGCTTTAAATCAATAGTCACTTATATAAATACCCCTTGCTGGAATTTACTACAGCACCTAGATACAGGAAAGTTTATTACTGTATTAAAAGCTGATGTTGTCTAATAAGAACATTCATCTACCTCACATGACTTTTACAGGACATCAATAGTTAAACCTTTGCATAGCGTTCCTTCTACCATCTATTATATGAACCTTATCAAGATAAGAAGAAACCTTTAAATTCTGGTTCAGTGACTATGAGCATGAAAACTGCAAGGTGCTGTTAAGAAACAATGTAGAATTCACAGCTTCCATACAGTTTGAAGAAAACTGTTTTGTAAGACTAGAAATCTAAGCAAATGTCATCATCATGGCTAAGCTTCGTGAATGAAGATATGGGAAAGGCTCTACCCACGCTTGCTAAGCAAATATAACAGAAAACAAATATAACAGAAAACAAATATAACAAAACCTTCTCTAGAATCCGTCTCTAGTCAAATATAAGTTCTTATATTTTATAAAAATGTATTTAATGCCTTATAGATGTATCAAATGAATAATGTTTTTCTAATGCTGCTAACGGGATGTCAGAAGTAACAGTAAATAAGGTGGGATTATACGTGTTAAAAAGTCCAAGAGATGGTACTCTCTGCTCTCCACACATGCATGTTGCATCTTGCAAGTGGAAAGTGAAAGTTATTGACAATATTACTTGCAACACTTCCATTCAGCTTTCTCACATTACTGTTTTTTATTGCTTGTACCTAGAACAAACAACAGCCTTTCTTGTCAGCATTCAGTTAATTAAAATATTTGCTTATTTTTTGCACCTAAAATGTGTCCTTTTCAACACAACTACTTCATGGGATCATGTGGAGGAGTAAGGCAGTGTACAAATAAGAGCATTTGCACTCTTGGAGTCCTATCTGTGTTTACTCTCCAAAACAAGTATCCTTCTTTGCAAAATCTTTGAATCCCAAAGATTTTACTGGGGAGTACAAGAAATGTATTAATCTTCATATTCACTGAAGATTAGCATTAATCCCATATCTCTTACTGAAAACTGAACACAACATTGATATCTACTAATTCTATATACAAGGAGAGTTTCTTCATACACAGCTCATCTGTAAAAACCTCTTCAATGTTTATCTCTAAAAAAGGAAATGCATTTTTTCTTACTTATCTTTAGGAGTGCAAGAAAACATTCAATATTTACCTCTTTTGTGTGGTAGATTATGAAAACATATAAAATGGGATTACTTAATGTTCTTGTTTGGAGAAAAAAATCAATGGGCTCTTTTTGTGTCTTTACTTCCTCCCAACCTAAATCTGCTGCATATTTTAATAATGTTTAGAAAAGAATCCTAAACTGTGATTAATAGGTGTGTCCAAGAGCAGAAGTGAGTAATGTTCTTTCAGTATCTCTAGGGCTTCTAAAGACTTACACATTCAAGAGAGACTGGATTGCTTGGCAAAGATAATGTTAAAAAGGAGCTGAAAAACTTGCAGAAACATAAAGATGAAGGGATGAAAGAGGAAATATGGTGCAAAACATACCTATTGCATTGTCTTCCTAGTTACAATATCTTTAAACGTATGAAGTTTTTTAACATCTGATGTGAAAAGCGTAAGAAAATCAATAGTTTGTTATGAAAATTGTTGTGATGTCAGTTAGTTTCCAAAAGGATAATTCTTTGTGAAAGATTTTGTGAATGACAGCTGTAACTGGGGAAATGGAGGTGACTGCTCACAGAACAGTAATGGCAGTATGAGGAAGAAATGTGGCAAAATGTACAAGTAATATAATTATTGCCAATCAGAAGAAGAAAAAAATGGTAAATATAGTTGCTCAACTCCTTACATTCCTACACAACTTCATAAGCAAAATAAAACAATGTATCAGATTAAATACCAAATACCAGTAGAATTTCAGTGGGTCATTTAAAACTTGAGATAAAAATAAATTAAAATGTGCAAAGCTCATGAGGTTTTTAGAATGTACAATAAATTTGTTACTTAACAGAGGCCTCTCCTCATTAGGGTCATTATGATTCATAGAAGCATAGGTATGTTTAGGTTCAAAGGAAACTTTGAAGCTCACCTTGCCAAGCCTTCTGCTGTAATCAGAGTTAAATTCAAAATGAGATCAAGTTGCTCAGAATCTTGTCCAACAGAGTTTCGAAAAACTGTCAATAATGATAGCAGACAGACTGGGAAATTCAAAACATATAAACATGAATTTTGACAGCTTGAGCTAAAAAGTCAATCTTTTAGCAAGTACTTATATATATTCATACATTTTGTGAATTGAGGAAGGTTGAGTGTTTAGCCCACATTCACCAATCCGCTATACCTGTAATTCATCTTTAAAATGGATTAGGTTAGCTTCAGCCTGTACTGTGAAATAAAAAGTCTTGTGCTGTACAACTAGGTCTTGTAGTGCTCAGAATCGTGCTGATGAGGGCAACTTTAAATGCGTCTGTACCTGACACAATATAGAAAAGAAATAGAAGCCCGGCAGCATACCAGCTGATTGCAGGAAATACTCTGACTCAGACCAAAATTTCAAAAATGAATTAAAGGAATCAAAGGACAGGAGAAAGTAGTTTACGTTTTAAAAGTGAGGAAGACCTGATGATACAGCAAATATCCACTAAAGAAAATTCTTTGCTCAAATGTCTCAAAAAAAGAAGGATGTAGAGGATAAGCTATTGCTAAGGAACACTCCATGTTCTGATTCCAGCACAGGCATAATATTAAAAATAGCAGCTGGAGAAAGATATTGGCTATAGAAGAAAACCAAAAAAGAAAGAAATCTTTGATAAACTTCTTGCACTTTTTTTTTCCCTTTCAA
This sequence comes from Calyptomena viridis, assembly GCA_013390005.1. Lineage (NCBI taxonomy): Eukaryota > Metazoa > Chordata > Aves > Passeriformes > Eurylaimidae > Calyptomena > Calyptomena viridis. Next base: position 18,554 of record WEIV01012558.1, read on the forward strand.
TGAATCTTTTTGTGATCAAATATTTTTTTTTTCATGAAAATTATTATTAAAAATCAAAGTCTCAATATGGCTATTCTATTCATTCCCTATGCAATTTTCTCCATCTTTCTCCAGAGCAGTTGTTGTTTCTTAGGTGATAATCAACCCTTCCTGTTCTGCAGACTACAATATCTTTCTTACTTCTCCTGTGACTAACACTTTTTTCTGCTTGACAGAAATCAAGTCTGAAAGCCTCTAAAAACAACAAACATAAGTAAGTTAAATTCAGAGTGTGTCTTGATACAGGCCTTTCCACATTTCTTAGTTCAGTAGCCTTAATATTATCCTAGATCATTTGGCTGACCTGGCTTATTCCGGTGGCCTACAAGCATTTACTGTCACAGCTGAGGCACCCACAAGTTGCATGAGGGACCACAGTAAGAAAAAAGCCAGGGACAGAAGAAGCAGGACAAGGTGTATGAACAGTGATGGTCACCACCAGACTGGCCTTAGTCTGCATTCAGATACAAAATACTGGTGATGGGTTCAAAGGTTTAGTTTTCACAAATACATTATTTTTTCTAGTTAAGAATATGGCTTATTACTACAGCCTTGCCTGTCTTTCTTCCACTAAGTGTTTTTCATTTGGAAAGTGTTGTCTTCTCTTCATCCATTTTAATTTCAGAATAAATATTTTTATTCTAAGTTGCAAAAATCCTCTCTGGAAAACAGAAGATTTGAACCGTGGTTTCTGAAAGCAAGGAGGACATATTTCTTTTATGGTAATTTTGCTTGGATTCTTGTCATAAGATGAAAATATATTTGCTATCAAAATTCTCTGAAATATAATTTCCTAGGAAGTTGCTTCTTTGCCAAACATGGCTTTTTATGGAGGTGGGCATCCCTGGGCTGAGATGATAACAGCACTGTCCTTGTTCTGCACTACCATCCTCACAGCCATGCCTTGGGCTCCACCACGAGGGACTATCTCCAGGGAGGTGCCCGATGTCTGCAGCTGGGGTTGTCCAAGCACCTCTCCAGCTACCTGCTGCTGGCTGGGGTGGTGGAATGGCCCTGGCTGCCAGGCTCTGCTGTTTCATGGCCTCTGGCTCCCATAGACACCCTCCTGCAAAGAATGAGAATGACACTGCAGATCATTTCCAACATGTTTTCAGCCTGTATATGAACTTAATATAGTAGTGTGATCAAAATTAAGTAAACACTGAAGAGAAACATGAAGATGAGAGTTCCTCAATTATTTTCGATTAATTTTAATTGCTGACATTTTAGTTTTCTGAATTCTCCCCTTCCCCTCTCTGGATGGCATTATGACTTCTGGTAGTTTTTTAGTGGTTTAGGTTCCCTCAGTGCTGTTTGAAAATGAAGAACTTTAATAGGTGAAAAGTTTAAAATCCATTTTAGTCAAGTGACTACACAGAGACAGGATAGCATTTGAAAGCTCAGCAGTTTATTTCAAGGAGGGAAGACGGATAAAGGGAGGCAGCTCATCAGCAGTAGACTGAAATTCACCTTGCCAGTGTTGTGCATTTGTGTTATATATAGCCACTGACAGCACACACACATCATGCACTATACAAAAACAGCCTTTGGAGCCATTTGGACTAATAAAAAGAAAGATGTTTTTCTGACATAAAAAAAGAATTGGTTGCTTTTCTTCTCTTTGGCTGCTACTGCTGTTGTTAAAATAGGACAAACATTTTAAGGTAAATCTTGTTAGACAAGATGGAAGAAGACCAGCAGCCAGAACTGACAATAAAACCATATGGAGTTTTAGATATCATAATCCATTTATAAGTATAGTCATTTTCAGATGAATATTTCTTAAGATGCCACCTGCAAACATTTGCAAAACTCCCTGCAGTTGTCAGCTAGATTGTTCCCATGTACTTTCCTAAGTAAATGCTGACACCTTACTCTCTTCTTAAATCCACAAGCTATTAATTACTGAAGACTTGCCTTCTGCCTCTGAGGTACCTTGGTGACTACAAGATCTATTCCAAGTTCAAAGTTTACCATCTTATGCTATGTCAGGGGTTTGCTGCTGCTGTGGTTGTTTGCAGATAAATAATTGAAATGTTCCACCTATCTCATCTGAATCAATGTCTCTGTTTCATTCTACCTGTGCAGCTCCACACCACTGACAGACTTCTTGGTGCCAGTGTTTCCAGCATTATTGTCTGCATAGTAATTTATTATGCACATTAGTCATCATGATCGAAAACTTTGAGAATCTGCTTGTTTCCTGTCAAGACATACTCCTAAAAAAATCCCTCCGTGGCCCCCAGGGTTAAAAATCATTATCTGATCAGTGATGGGTTCACTAAAAATGATAGTCATAATAATTTCCCTGAAAGGCAGAATTTTTCTGTATTATAAATAAATAATTAAACATTCCTATAGCATAATCCAGCATTTTAACAATTACAAAATGTAATTCTTCTTCTACCAAATGCCCATATTTCTAGAAAATGGTCACATATTGTACTTACATAAAAGCACAGATGGGTATTTATGAGGCACCAGTTTTCTATAAATATAGAAATTTGATAATTATCACTGTTGTGCAGTAGTAATAAGCACAGCTGGGGAATGCTGCTGCAGTTGTTTCTTTGGGTACAAAGCTAAATTTCAGACTTGCAGGTCCTCTCTAGTTTTCATCTGACTTTTTATTCTCTGCAGAAAAAAAACAGCTTAAATGTGTGCCTGGTGCATACTTCTGGTTGTCAACGCCATGTTCCAAGGCAGTGGAAATGGGGCCAATATGACTGCTTCTGTGCCTTTTTGGATCAAGTCACTGAGTCACACTGAACCTCTACTGAATTCCACACAATTTTCAAGAGTTCTGCAAGATCAAGTACCAGAAGCCAGACTGAGTTGTATACTTCTGAGAGAATGCATCTTGTTTAATTTCTGTTAAGGGAGACATTTTGGAAACTTGTTCATAGTCTGGCTGTGCTTCAGTTTTTGGCATTATTTCTTCTAAACCTCCATGGTGGAAAGTATTATCTGTGAAATAAATTTTAGGAACCAAATCTTGATTAGTTATTTGGGTTACTTGGGTTTTTTTTCTTTGTTTTTTCTTGTTTTGTTTTTAGCTCACGAAGAAGAGAAGAATATATGATGAAGTAGAAAATAGGAACGAAACAGAAATAGAGAATGTAGGAAGTAATGTCATAACATAATAGCAAAAGTGTAGCAAAATAGTGCAGGCCTTCTAGGAAGGCAAAATGATTTTATTAAAAACCAAACCAAGTGAAAATAAATAAATAAATAAATGAAAACCAAAAACCCCCAACTATTTTAACTCACATTAATGTTCACATAGTCACAGTCACCAAGATTTTTGTGCTTTAGCATTCTCTTCAGTATGCAGTGACCAAAATGCTTGTACAATAGTAGTTGGTCCCAGGATGATACAGATTTCAAGGAACATCAGTGACTCATTGACTCCTCAGTTTTTCTTAGGTTGGTGACTATATGCCCATTTTATGTGTGTCTATTGGACTTTTCAGAGATTAATCTCTCCACTCTGTTCAACCTCTACTAGCCTTCAGAATTTACTCAGTTACTTGTCTATTGGTATGGATGTTTGGAAAATCAATACATGAATGTTTGTGGGTCTTGATGATCACATGATAATCTACGTGCTATCAGCACATATTATTTTTATAGGTGTAGCATTCTTCTGTGTTTTTTCCATTGTTTCTATAGCAGAAAAATCCCATTCATTCTCCATTCACACCAATTTTAATGTTTTACTGCAGTTCCATACAAATGAAATTTGCAGAACCAACTTACTCTGTTTCCCTTGTGTCAACTAATAGATTAAAGTCAACTCTCAAGATGCAATAGCATGTTTTTTGCCTAGTTTGTAAGCAAACTGTGCAAATCAGTAAGAATAACTGCCTGGTTAGATGTGGTAGCTGAGGCATGTGCATAGACTTGTAATGGTCCATGGTTCTATGTTGAGTAAACTGATCATTACCAAAGAATATGAAGTCTCTGAAGTGCAGTACGTTTATACAACAAAGGAGAGGCTGTTTTGAGGAAAAAAAAGTCTGCCTGAGATAAAAACCAAGAAGAAATATATGCTTAGAGATGTGAAAACACTCTCCATTCTTAACTTTCATCTGAGTGGTACAGACAAGGATATACCAGCTACCTTGTGTCCTGGAACAGCAACTCCCAGCTGAGGCCTGGGAAAGTTTTTTGAGAACCTTGCAATACATCCTGTGCTTGCTAGGCATCTTCTATATTAGTTTTTCACTTTTTATTATGGGGCCTTTAATTTGAACTACAGCCATTCTTAACATTCTTGTGGATATTAACTTCTTTATCTCATCTACGTCCTCACATACCTCTCCAGATTTTCAAGGTTTCTTTGAATGACATCATCTTCTTACCTAAAAAGCTGATGTAGTATTAGAAGTTATTCATATAAATATTATTTCTCAAACTTACAGCAGAACATGGATATTTTATATCTGCTTCAGTTTCATCCAAACTACAATTATTATTACATATGAGTGAATCTATGTTGGAGGAAGGAGAATATAAATGATGGATGATTATTCTCCATTATAGTGCTGAAAAGCAGCCAATAATCTCCTCCTTGTCTGTAGACCTCTACTTTCAATCTATGAATGAAAAATATAAGCATGAATGAGAAACAAAGTGTTAATCAAATCTTGAAAAAGCTGTTGTGGGACCACATGCAGTAACAAGCACACAAATCCCGTTAAAACTGCAAACCTGCAGTTCTTCCCTGTAAACCTCCCTTTGAGTATATGACAAATATTCTGAGGTGCAGTGAGATGTACTCAAAGATTATAAAAGATTAACAGGTAGATGTTCCATATTAATTCTATGCATTCTTAGATATTTTAGTCCACTAACACTCTAAACAAATTACAAATAGGTTCATTACAGCACCCCAGAGTAATACAGAAGGAATCTAGTTTTCTAAAACTATGTGTAGGTTTTAAATAGGTTGTCTGCAGAGATGATTAAGTAGCAGTTTTTAGAGGTATGCTACAAAAATGTAATTTTAAGCGGGTTTGAATGCATTGGTAATCCATTGGAAAATTTTATACAGTGTGAATATATTAACACCTATCTGAATTCATAATTAAAAATTGATTAATGCTATTGAAAACATTGGGGAAAAAAGTGAAAGCTCATGAAAATGCATGTGTTACTTATTATTCTCTAATTTCTCACTTAAATATCGATCATAAGGAAGGAGTCTTCTTCTCTGTCTTTCTTGGTCTGATTCCACACTGCCTTAGGTAATTGCTACCCTATGTGCAAAAAAGTGTGAATATTATCAAAATAGTAGTGTTTTACATGCAAACTGAAAAGCTAAGTAATTACACAGGCTTCAGGCAGTAAAGAATTGTATTCCCTGCCTACGTTGGATTGTACACTACTGGCTAGTACCCAGTTTGGCAAAGGTAAAAGATGCACAGAAGATTTAGAGACAGTTGTTCTGTAAAGCAGTGAAACTTTAATACCATCCTCCCTCTTGCTCCTCCTGACTCTCTTAACTTACTTTTCTCTTGTTTTTACCAACATACAGAAGTACAGATCACTCTACAGGAAGCAGATATAGAGATTGCCCAATCACTGCATTTATTATCCAGCAAACTTCTGCTGATAATTATTAAAAAAGCAAGTGTCAAGGAAAAAAGCCACCTAAAATAACTAACTGCGAGTGTTAGCAATGTTATGGGTCTGAATGTCTTTCTGCACAGAGCCATATCTTGAAAGTTGCATCTGCTTTGGGAGATTACTGTTCAGAAAGGCACATTTTGTTACCTCGGAAACAGCTGCAGTGTATATTTAGATAGAAGGTATTTCACTTCCTTTACATTTCTGTCTGATATACCATTTACTTTTTATTTAAGCTGTTAATGCAGTCAGTCCTTTGCTATCACATCTGCACTCTTTTATTCTTAAGGCTACCCAGCTGCAAAAGATGGTCCTGTAAGGATACACCTCTTCTGACATTGCCACGTTTCTCTTATAACCAAAATTTCTACAGGAGAAAGAGTAAAAGAATATTATTAACATATTTAGGACCAGAAAGATAAATTCTACCATCATCTTTAGAGGATTTAATATTTCATCAAGACAGGTCAGCTAATAAAAACACACAAAGTGACTTAATTTCATTTCCCCTCACAATTGAGAACAAGGGTACTTGTCTGTACAACAGATGCTTGGCAGGAAAGAGGTATAGCTAGGTAAGGAGACTTAAATTATGGAATCTTATTTTTGTAACTGGAATTGAATTGCTGTGTGGTCCTGGGTAAGTCAATTTCTATGCCCTTATTCTTAGCTTCCCCAGTGCTAATAGAGCTCTATTAGTTGGCTAAATGCTACCGAGCTTCAAAAATACTTGGAATTCTTCATACATATCACATAGTATAAATGTGAAATTTTATCACTGTGATTATTATATTCATTTTACACTGACCTTTTCTTAATTAGGGGAAAAAGTTGCACTACTGATTTAAGGGTAGAATGATTCTGCTGTCAGTGGATCTAATATTATAAGGCATTCTGCTTTCTGTATACGAATGACATTTACTTCTAAAAATATGTGATTTGGAAAGCTGTTATGTAAAAATTAATGCTTTAAAACAGATAACAAAAGAACTGAAAAATATAACCTACGATTTCCTGCTAGTTTCTTTTCGTGATAGATCAGAGAAAGCAGTGAAGAAGAAAGAGATTAAGAAAAATAAATAAATACTGTTATAGAAGTCTGTTCCCATACTGGTCTACATTTGTCTATTTTTGCATATGGAAATAGTAAAACTGCTGATTGAAGTTATGTTTACTCCTTCAGTACTAAAAATATTAATTTTTTGTTCCTTAATCTCAATTTACCATTTTGTTTTCTATCTAACAAAACCTTTCTTTTCCCCGTTTCTCTTCTGGAACGCTGTACAGAAAAATACTGGAAAGGTCTTCTGAATTTCTTGCTCTTTTTTTACACCGATATATAGAGAGCAGCATCAGTTACGATAACAGTGATAAAGACTCCTGTGTGCAAAAATCGTGAGGCTATTCCTGCTAGGGTGAGCTGTCTTTTCCCAATTAACTTCTGGGAAAGTGGTCTTGAGTGACATACATTAGGGGAATGATAACAGGCAGTTTCAGACATTCAGACAGAAATGAGAGAAACTGGGAAAGATGAGATAAGTGTCAGTAAAGGGAAAAAAAAAGACAAGTCAGAGTAGCCTAACTAAAACTACAGTGATTTTGTAGGTATATTCATTTACAGTGGTTAAGACACTTTAACATCTAGCATTTTGTTCTTTATAATATCAAAATTGTAAATTTCAGACACGGAATGTTTCTTCAAGACTTTAAAGAACAAGAATTACACAAAATGACACAAATTCACAAATGAATGCAAATAAATAATAGAGCTTGCAGGAAAACAAAACAACCCCCCAAAACAAACAAACAAAAACAAACAAAAGAACCTATAGCAATAAAGGCCAGTGCTCACCAGCTATAGATTGAACAGCATCTTCTTGGGTAGGCACCGAAAAACCTTAATCCACAAGTCACAACACTATGTTTATTCAACAAACCAAAGATTTTAGTATTTCAATATCAGGCAAAAAGCTACAAAAATGTACAGAAATATAGCTGAAAAAATCAAGGACATTGAAACAGGCCTAGGTTACAGGAAGAATGTGAACATTTGTTAGATGAAGCCATATAAGTAAGGACACTGATAACAAAACAAATTTCCAGTGTTTTCTGCCAGTCACCCTGGAGTGACTTCCTGACTATTAATTTAAAGATATATGATGGTCACTTCAGCATCTAAGCACACGATACAGTGTAGGCACTTGAAAAATTATCAGTATTGCTAGAGCTACTTTTGAACTTGTACAATAGTCAGTGGTCAGTCTCTATATGTTTTTTTGGGAAGGAGAATGAAAGAGGGAACAGCAAAAGAAGAGCCAAATTATTTGTCTAGGAGGCAGTTTTGGTGATATTAAACTTCTGTGTAGTACCAAAAAACAAGGTTTACATTTTTGATCAATTACACATTTAAGTTTATTTCAACAGCCTTCAAAAATTTAAGTTGAATACACATAATCTTTTATCATGAGAAATAATATATCATGGTTGATATATTTTTGTCTTACATGATCCCTTTTTCTCTAATTTTTAAAATGTCAGGTTTAAAGCCAAAAACATTAGAAAGACTATTCCAGGAATTTACTTAGAAATAACTTTCTGATTGTGATGACAACATTATTCATGACCCTCTCATATCTATATGATGATGCATAGCATTGTATTCTAAAGCAGATCATTCTTGACCTTCTTATATTTTCACACTTATAAGGAAAGTAATTTTCCCTCTACATTTGTTTTACTATTTCTTCTAACACGATTTCTTAGGGATTTTTCCATTTTCAGTCATCCTTACTGTCTTTTTGTGTATCTAATTCAGGTAAATGTCATCGTTATCAGATGAGTAATATTGTATAGAATATTTTGAGTAAGATCCTGACAATATGTTACAAAGTGGGAGCAATATTTTCCTATCTCTAGTGAGAATTACTGACTTGATGCATTCCAGGATATCACTAGCATTTTCACAGCCATGTCACAGTCATTCTATTACTCACCAACGTATACAAATATTTCTTTCTTTTGCTGCATACAGCGGATATAGTTTACATCTATAGGCTGAAATTCTCACTTATAATGAAGTATATATCTTTGGAATTTGTATTATTTCATTTCATTTCCATTGCTTTAGTTCAAAAGTTTATCCAACTCTTCCACTTACTGATCAGGTCTTCTTGAGTGTGGACAATACTTTCTGCTTCCTAACACCTGCATATCTCAGGGTACCCATTTACTTTCTGCACAGAAGTCTCTAATGAAAATATTAAACATATCTACCCCAAGAAAAATGACTGAAGAAAATTACTGTCTAATCTCATCCCAGTTTGATTGGTTCAATGCAAATTTTGTTACATTCCTGTTGCCTAGCTATTTGCAATTTCTAATGAATGTAAGTCCATTTGAAATATAACTGTCTATAGGGAACTGCATAAAGTGCTTTTGTAAGTCTAGATACATTAGAACTGACCTGACTATGATGATCTAATGGATTAGTTGTCAGAAAATATGCATATATGTGTACTTGCAAAAAAATATATATGGAGTGAATTTAGTGCGCTCAATAATAATTTTGTAACTTGCTCAAAGGTCTGCAGAGTTCCTTGCATTTGCTAATTTTTTCTCTGAAATATGTTTCTAGGTCGTTATGCAGCATTGAGACTTATTACGTACATAGATCTGATCTAAATACAGTGCTGTATTTTCTTCATTCAGAGAGTATTGCTATTATTCATTCATGGTACTGGACTTTCAATTCCAAGTGATGATTTTTTTAAGGAATAGATTCTTCATGACAGAGACTACAGGACCATCCTGATTCTTTTAGCATTTAAAGTCTCAGGCTTGTTTCCATTTCAGATATCCTGACTTCTGTTACATATTTCTTTTGTGTTGTTGGTTTGGGTTTTTTCTTTAAATTATCATAGGTTACTTTCTTTTTTCTGTATAGCAGTCACATTAAAAAAAGTCTGAGGCAAAAATATTCCTTTGGAAACTGGAATAGATTAACCTTGATCTTTTATCCTTTCTGAGCATGTATTAGTATCAATTTTCTTCTGTTTCCTATCTCTGCCAACACTTTTCTATTTTTATCTTCATCACTGACAGTTGTAATTTTCTTTAAAAGACTCAGCTTAACTGTATTTTGACTATTTTCACTTTGTTTCTGTATTTCCCTGCAATTTTATTATAGGCAAATTTATTGCAGAGACTTTTTCGATACTTTGTGCTTGTTTTCCTAATAATCTTTTAGACATATTTGAGGTTGTTCTGTGTTAGCTTTCTTTTCATTCAGTGAGTCTTGTCCTCTTTCTTGGAATTAAAGATCGTACTCAAATTTGCCCTTTTTACAGAAAATAATGTTTTGCTTGTTCCATTCAAATACTTTTGTTTCTCATTCAAGACAATCAACATAACCAATTAGAAGTAAGCAAGAAACTAAAATGACAGAGGCTAATTTTTGTCTTACATTTCAATGCATCAGATTACTTTCCATGGCCAATTCTGTTATAAATCTACTTTCTGATCTAAAAGAACGTATTTCACTGTTTCAATTCAATTCTTGGTAGAGATATCTGCCCTCTTCATGTACAAGAATATCTTGCACCTACAGTTATTATATCTATTTTAAAATACATACCTAAAAATTGTAGTGTTTCAGAATTATGGTACTTGTTACTTTTAGAATTTTAATGAAATTATTACATAGAGAACATCTGCAATTTCTTACAGGCTAAATGAGAAGATAAACGTATAAGAATAAAGGAAGACACTGGAGTTTCATCAAAAATGGGATTTAAATTCTATCTAAATACATACCTGGTTTAACGATTACTTTTGACCTGATTTGAACATAACTGCTAGAGGTTTTTAAAGTTGAGCATGGTAGCATATTAAATATCAGAAAAGTGTTATGATTGACCTTAACTTGAATTATCTTTGCTTAGTCAACTATTTTCTTTTGTTTCCGAAGCTATAATAAAAATGCTGAATTAACAGTCCATTAACATCTAAAGCTTTCTTGATCTTGCTCTGTGATGGCTAATAAAGTTTTTCTTCGCTGGTGTGACTAAAAAAAATGACCTGAAGGGAACATTTTGAATCAGATGGAAAGAGAGAAGGTATTTTACTCTGTCTTTAAGTTTAGTATTTTTTGTCTTCATTGAGACTGCTGAAAAAGATGTTAAATTAATGGTCAGCAGTTATGTGAAGACTTATACTCTATGACCTAGTTTCAAAACACCATTCATTTGACTTCGGCTCTCTGATTGCCACCTGAGTGTAACGTAGGGTCTTTGAAATATTATTGATTAGCAACTACTTACCACTCACAAGTCACTTTATATAGGTAAGGGGTCCTCCTAATTCACGATTAACTTTCTGAGAAATGAAGTCCGTTGTTTTACTCTACCCAGTTTCTTAAAAAGCTTTACTTTTAGAATTCATAGAATACACAGGCAGAAGATGACATCAGGCAATGTGTTGCTTTTATGTGTTTTGCCTGACTTTTATAAAAATAGGAAAGATTCTGTCCACATGTAAACACTGGTACAGAATTGTGTTGGAGGTTGATCTAGAAGGCAGCACAACCAGAAGCACTGATTACAAAACCCATTCCTGCAATCTAATTTTGCAACCCAAGTATTGAGAGTACCTGGTATATCTTAATATTTTAGAGATTGAAAGGTTGCGTAGAAAAATAGATTTATGAAAGGAAGAAAGAATTAAAGGGGAATGGGGAGAGGAAAAATAACAAAAAAAAAAGGAAGGAATATGGTTGTAAATTGTGTTGGTAAAATCATGTGACCAGTCATTTGTTTTTTGAGCTGTGAACATGCCTAACATCCATAATACTGATGTACTACTAGTACTAATTGACATTTAAATTGAATGCTAATATTATACTTTACATATATATATATATTGTAAATAGAAGGTTAAATTTATTTTCCTGCAGATAATAATTTATAGTTTTAGTCTTACATTTTTAATTACATTTTCTGAACTGCACTAAGTTTAACAATTCATACTTAACAACTCTCTGATGAATACGCTCAATTGTACATAAGATGTTTTGTTTCTAAGCTGATTAAGGTTGCATCCTTTTACTCCAACATTATGCCATCTTGCACATAGTCACTCTTCTGCCTGTTAGCTGTAAATGACACTTCTCTATGTCCTTGGACAATATGTTTAAAACCCATTACATTTTCTCTTTGTCTTGTAATGTAAAGGTCAGTAGGCTCTTATTTACGGAAAAATTGTAAAATAAAAAAAAAAAAGAATAGGATGTTTCAGGAGCTATTACAGTTTTGCCCTAAGCCCAGCTAACTTGCTATTCTTTTAAGCACAAAATACTCTGATTTTATACTTCAGCACATATTGTCAAAAGCATAGATTCTATAAAAGAATAAATAGTAAAAGAGAAGCTTTTTTGATCTATGGTTCTGCAATAAGCTGGTGGAGTGCGGTGGTTTAACCGTCGCTGGATGCCCACCAAAGTTGCTCTACCACTCCTTTCTGCAACTGGACAAGGGAGAGTAAATATAGCAAAAGGTTCATAAGTTGAAATAAGGACTGAAAGTCATTCATCGATTACCATCATGGGCAAAACAGACTCTACTTGGGGATATTAATTGAATTTATTATCAACAAAATCAGAGCAGGATAATGAGAAGTAAAACAAATCTTAAAAACACCTTCCCTGTACCCCTTCTTCTTTCCCTGACTCTATATCCTCCTCCCCAGTGGTGCAGAGAGAAAGGGAATGGGGGTTATGGTCAGTTCACCAGTTGTTTCTGCTGCTGCTCAGGGAGAAGACTCCTTCACCTATTCTAGTGTGGGGTCCCTCTCGCGGGAGACAGTTCTCCATGAAATTCTCCAGTCTAAGTCCTTTCCACAGACTACAGTTCTTCATAAACTCTTCCAACGTGAAGAGTTCCAACCCTTTCCACAAGGTGCAGTCTTCAAGAACACCCTGCTTCAGACTGAGTCCCTCACAGGAAATCCACTATAGTGAGGGCTCCTCTCTCCATGGTTCAGGAAGTCCCTGCCAGCAGTCTGCTCCAGCATAGGCTTCCCATGGGTTCACAACCTTCTTTTGGGCATCTACTTGTTCCGGCGTGAGTCTTCTCCATGGCCTACTGGTAGATCTCTGCATTCACGTTGACCTCAATGGACTGCAGGGTCACAGCCTTCCTCACCATGTCTTCAGAATGGGCTGCAGGGGAATCTCTGTTCTGACACTTGAAGCACCTCTTCCTCCTCCATCTCCACTGACCCTGGTGCCTGCATAGTTGTTCCTGCCACATATTCTCACTCGTCTCTTCTCTGAGAGGAGAATTGCATCTGTACAATGACTATTTTCCTTCTTAAATATGTTATCACAGAGGCATTATCACCATCTCTGATTGACTCAGCCTTGGCCAGCGGCAGGTCTGCCCTGGAGCCAGCTGTCATTGGCTTTGTCAGACATGGGGGAAGCTTCTGGCAGCTTCTCACAGAAGCCACCCATATAGCAAGACCACCCCACCAGTCCATCTCTTTGCCCCACCCTAAAATCTGGTCACGCAAACCCAATAGAAGGAGAAAGAAGGCATAGACAATTAGAAATTTTAAAATACTTCATTTTGGACTGCCAAAGATTCACAAGAAAAATTAAGGAGGTTTTCTAAAGAATTTAGCTTACACAATTTTAATGGGAATTGTGCAGATAAAGTTTCACACAATGCTTTGGTTATTTGTAGGTAAAAGATTGGTCTGACCCCTTTCACTACAATAAGAAAATACAAAAAGTTGAAACTTATATATGACCTTCAGTTCTGATTCTGGCCATTAGAGGTCTTTAGCTGCCACACTCATTGGTCATGTGCTTAAATACCTTTGAGTGAACCTGGCCTCATCCACTGAAAAGTATATTGTTCTCTGGATCAGCCCACTGCTGGTCTAGTACAAAATAATTGCCACTATATTGCACAAGTTCTGAGCTACTGCAAGATAAATAAAACAAAAACTGCAGTTACAAAAAGTCCTCTGAGCTCTTTGAACTCATGTCTTCTCTTCCTCTGTAGTTGCTCTTATGTTCTCTTAAACATATTGAAAACAAACAGTAGAACACATGTTGTGTGAGATCCCATTTACTTTAAAAATAACTTTGCTCTCAGAGTATTGGCATTATTTTTAATTCACTCGGTAAAAACATGAGCAGTCCAGTTTTATTGGCCTGAATGTTGATGAATTACCACACACAGATTATTTTTGGGCAGCATGGTCACCTTTAAAATTAATAATGTATTAATTCTTTCCTGTATCAATTGATTTATATCATTTCCATCCACCATCAAACTACAGAGATAAAGTGATAAAGCAAAACCTGTTTTTCTACTGAAGTTGACAGCTTACCAGAGCTGCGTCCACTTCAGTTTTCTAATAGAGCAATGATTTTGGTTTTCCAATCTGATGATTCCTTCTACACATGGCAGATTAACTTTGGAGGTATCATTCAGTAAGGTAGTCTGTTCACGGCCATTAGCTTTTCCTACATACTGCTTTGCTAATACAACTAGCCAGTGAGGGTCTTTAATTTCTCGTTTACAAGAAAGGACAGATTTTTAAACTTACAGTCATTGGGTTTTCTTATGATTCAATGGAAAACAGGATGAATTAATTATCCCTCCTCAGATGGATTCTCCATGTCAATAAACTTTTATTTATTAATCTCATGTTAGTTAAACCATAAGGTTTTAAAGATACATGTTTTATTTTAGGAGAGGATTTTAACCAACTGCTGTTGAAATAAGTCAGCTGAGGAGAATATACATTCTCAAAACCTCTCTGGTTACTTGCGAATATGGATTCTTTCATATTAAAACATCAATCATTTGTCTTTACCTACTTGTATACTCAACAGAAGGATATGAAACTTTATTTTACTTCTGAACAAAGTATATTAGTCCTCCAATATATTAGTATGCCACTGTTTCCTGTGGATTTGACAGAACACTTACTTCAAAGACAGAATAACTGAAAAAATTAATTCAATCTCTCTTTCTTTGAAACTCTATGGAACATGAAATGTAAGAAACTAAAGTATTGGAAGCCTTTTCATGTGCCTTTTTTTCCAAAAGCATTCCATTCCACTGGAATGACAATCATATTGCATTTGTATATCTTCCTAATGCCAAATCATTTTCAGAACTCCTTGTTTCCTGATGCTTCCTTGCAATCCCATATACAGCACAGAAATTACATTGTTGCTGTCATTGGCTCAGGAACGGTTTACTCCATGCCAGGACTTAAATAAACAAACAAAACCCAAACAAACACTTACTACATAAATGTTGCCATACTATTTTCATTCTCTAAAATACTGAAAGTGCTCTGTTCCTCCTCAGGTCTCTAGATCAACAGATGACAAAGACAGATGGATCAACCAGTGTCACAGTGCAGATCCCCGACAAAGCTGGGCAGATAACTTGTCTGATTCTAAGATCAACAGTGTCTCTTTTTGGCAGCACCATTGTTATTAGTAGTAAGAGTAACATTAGTATTGCTGTTCTGTTTATACAGCTTAATCAACATCTGTGACCAATGGTATGAAGGACCATATAGAGAGAATTCACAAAGATAAAATCTTCATCTAGGAAATACCAGCTAGAGAAAGAGATGAGCAGTGGATATATATAGGAAAAGATAAAGAATGAGACAGCAAGACATTGTCATTCAGTGTAGGAAAAAGACAGTGTGTAAAATTAGAGAAAACTGGAAAGTTATAGAGACAATTATAACAGTATGTGAATTGTAAGGGGAAATGCAGTTGCTACTCCCTGGATGGAACGTGGTCAACATGCCCAACTTGCTGCACATGATTCAGGCTAAGGGGAGGATGAAACAGAGAATGGAGCAGAGTGGAGACACAACAATTGTGCTCGGTTGAAATCCTTGCAGAGAATTTTTTAGCTGAAAAGCCACACAGCAGCTGGCAACCAAGGGAGATAGAAGATCTATCTTGCTGTTGAACCAGAAACTGTGGAAAATTACTCTCTTCAGATGTAATACTGACACCCACCTCCATTCCAAGGTTACCTCATATGTAATACTGATGCACACCTCAATCCCAAAGCTGCCTGTCTCCAAGGTACAACCACCCCTCACTAGGCATGATGTATGACTAGAGTCACTCAAGCTCTACCTGAAGAAATTACATAAAAGTTAAGAATGGGGAGAAGATAGGGAAGACTACATCATAACTTCTGGGATCAGTCGACAGCCTGAACCAGTGTTCTTCCCCATGGGAATGCCTATTGGGTAAAACCCATACTCTATGTGCACTGAATTATTATCTCTAGCTAGCTTTTGTTGGGGATTAGAACTTATCTGTATATTGCTTTGAACAAGTTTTTGCAGTCAGATACTCTCACCGGCAACCTTTGAACCTTAACGTGTAACAATTTTCTATTATATTAATAAAGAGTGTGTTATTTTGGAAACTCTTAGTGCAGGTCTTTCAAGGGCAGTAGCAGTCACCAGCAGTGGGTAACATACTCGACTGTGGAAACCTGGGAGGGGGGTTATTCTTGTGCTGTTGGTGTGTGCTCCTGAACAAGTTAGTCAAACTGCCCTCTGATCCAGTGGACTGCTCAGTGGAGTGTCCCCATAATGAGACACTGACAGTCTGGTTCTGTCACAAGGTTTATGGCCTTCCTGAGGTGATGACAAGACTACAAAAGCACAGAGGGCTTGAGGAAATCTACCCTTTCACATGACATTCAACATGGTCTCCACATACCATCAGTGTTATCTACATTGTAGGTGAAACCAGACTGCCAGTCAGCTACAGCTTTGGTCTGTATTTGTTTTACCTCTTCATGAATGTAAAATTCTCCAGAAGACAACATAAATCTTCTCACTTTCTAAAGTTGTGGTTTTTTCTAGTTCACAAAGGCCAAACCACAATAAGACATCTGTTAATACAGATGACAATAATTGGCTAAATTAGACTGATTAGGATGAATAACTTTGAAGATGCCTCCCGTGCTTCTATCTTGCTTTCAGTTGTAGTCAATTGGATTTTCATATATTTTCACACATTTTCACAACAGGTATTAAATTCTAAAAGCTTGCTTTTTCTGTCTTCTCTGCATGTTCCCAGAAGGACAAAAATCTGCATTGTTGGCTACCTCTGTTTATTTCAATGGAACAGTGGCTTTTGAATATTGAAATTATCCCACATTTTACAGTAGTTCTTTGAGTTAAAAATCCCTTCATGAAAGTGCTTTGTGCATGAGCCAAGTTGGTCTACATTAATCTGAGTTCTAATAAAGTATATTGACCTCTACTAAGACACTGTAAAAAAAAAAAAAGTTAATCTAAAATATTAATCTGTTTTTCGTGATCAGCTGTTACTAAGTATCAACTTTTCATATTATTTTGTTATCATATATCAACTTACACTGAGAGATAAATCATAGTTCTGCCTCAAAGCTAGTTTGTCAAAAAAGAGTAAGAAATTATTAAATCTTTTTCCTAACTCCCAAGCTTTGACTTTCACATTGACTTGTTCTCCATTCACTTTCTACATATGACTACTACAAAAGATACTGAATGTGTACCCAAAACAGCAACATGATATATTAGGAAAAGCTTTAGTGTCATATATTATCTTTCAGGGGACAGAGCATGAAAGGGGAGAGAAGGGGCAGACCAAAATATTCATGTTTTCACTAACCCATTACAAAAAAATTATTTTTTACACTACCTGAATCCTCACAGTATCTTTGGAGGCAAATACATCACACTTATTCATTTATGTAGTTGTGTCCTGTATGTCACAAACTACTAGAAACTGAAGGTGACAAAATATGAATATCCAGCAAGAAATAAGATATTGCCCATTCTATGAGAGCTCTATTCAAATGTTCCTCACACATAAATCAAGAAAACTTAAATGCTTTGAGGAAAATTTCTTATTAAGCTTATCACTTATGCATTTAGTTTCTCCCCTTAATGCCTCTTTCTTTGTATTTGAATAAGAAGATGAGACCAAGAAAGCACTGTAGACTGCTAGAAGATACTGTTCCACATTTTGAAGATATTGTTCCACAGGATGGAAACATTATTAGCTCAGAGGAAATTGTATTCTAGTAGTGTCTGGTAAAATGTTATTTTTCACATCATTAGATCATGTATGAAACAATAAAAACACCAGAAAAAGCTTGATGCTCTTAATCTGTCATTTTGTTGCTACTGTCCCTTTCCATGTTAAAATCTCAAGCATCACCAAGACAACGTATTTCAAAACAAGACAATTACGGTTAATTTGTATTGTACCTACAGTCATGTAAGTCAGTAAATCTACAGATGCTCGCACAGTATGAGGAAAGGAATAATAATTTTCATAGTTTAGAAATTCTGTATGTTCCTAATTTTAAGGAAAAACAGTTGCTTGTGCTTTTTTTTCCTCCAGAAAGTATTTTACCATTGGTACTTCATCAAATCTTTTATAAAACTGCCTATATTTAGTGTGCACAGAAATTATCTTTATGAGCAAGAGTACTGTTTGTTACAGCAAGGTTATGTGTAGTGTGCTGCTAGTAAGTAAGTAGCTTATGCCATTAAAAACATCCTACTGAGCTACTTGCATTACCATTAAAAGAAACAGATTGTGACTTCCAAAAAGGGAAGTCAGTAGAAGAGATTGTATAAAAAGAAAGGGTTTCCAGCTCAAAGCAACATTCTCCCATCTTGATGCTGTAAGTGATCATTTATCTGTCTACCCTAACAATGTATAAATCTTGACATCTCTTGAAAGCCATAGGGAGATCTGCCAAGTACTTCAACATGATCAAGATTTCACCTAGCATTTTGTAGGTGCATCAATAAACACTTCTTTCTCTATATAATTTCAACAGTGTGATGATAGTAATAAAGGATATTTTGACCATTAAGGAAATAGCACATTGAAATTCAGAGTGACCATTCTTGTCAGACTCAAATGGTCTAATGTGACTTGACTATCTGGCTCAATATCACATATCTTAATTTATTAGCAGCTAGTCTCAAAGAGAGGAAAAGTCATCAGTGTATTAGGAATACTAAGGCAGAGCAATAATTAGAACACTGCATTAAATATCAGTGCACATAGGGGCATTTTGTACTTATGCTGATTTGTAATTTTCCCTTCTTTTTCTGTGCATCAAGACCATGATATAAATAATAATGATGAAACTGAGTTACAGGTAACAAACCTTAATAATTCTATCCAATATGATTTCATTAAATGTACAAAAATTGCTGATAGCAGTGCCAGAAAAGGATGATATATCTTAAAGTTGTAAGATTAGATCCATTATTTGAATAGTGTTAATGGTAACTTAACTATGTGTTTGTGAGCTTCTGTTTAGAGAAAATGACAGATCACTTTCACTACAATCTGTTTATCTTTTCCTCCACAGCTTCTTGACATCAAAGAGAGGGAACACATTTGTGCTATTAACAGTAGACAAAAAAAGGTGGGGTTGAAGTCAAAACAGAAGAAAAGTCAGGCTGTATGTGGCTGTTGTATATTTGATCACAGAAAAAGAAACAAAAAAAATTCAATAAAAAAGGTCAACTCATTCGAACATAAGCACTTCAGCAAGAATGGCATTTTAACAATAACCAAAACCATAAATAAACAAACACCACTCAGCCCATCCCTCCCCCAAACCCCAACAACTTCACAGATCTCAGGTAGCATGACCTAAGAGTCCAGATATAGAGAAGAATATTTGAATAGAATGGCCTAGTAAATAATCTTTTAGCCTTTTTAAAGACAAAATCTAATTCCCTACTGTGTCCAACTAAGACTCAACAGGATTTTGCTTTGGTGTACAATGAGAAGAAATTCTGACTTTAGCCAAAATGGTGGTGAACAGAAAGAGAAAATAAAATTCTTGACTTTTTTCTAGTACTGGTTCAGCATTCAGCTCGCTCTTATGCTGCACAATTGGTTTATGATCTTAGTTAATCAACCAAATCTTAAACTCCATCTAACTGAACACCATTTCTAGGAATAGGAATTTCAATCTGATACCATTTATTATGAAACAACCCATGGCTTTAAAAAATCATGAAAATAACAGTCCTTCCAACACTTCTAACATATTTTAAACTATTCTGGGTCAATATACAAAGCAAATTTGGTTTCATTGTGGAGGCAATCTTACAAGTTTTGCCTGAGACTAAAATTTATTTTTCTACATCAGACATTGATGGGGATAGATGAAGTTTTTCAGAGTAAGATAACTTTTTTCAGATATCCTCTGATTAGAAAAAAAAATTTAAAAGAAATAGTGTGTTGGTATGATGTCTAAATATACATATACTTTCAGGAAATATGTGTTTACATATGAGATGAGTCTATGTGACACACCCCTGTGGCTTCAAATGAAATTTTTTTCTGATTTCCCGAAAATTCTTATGCTATTTTCTTCTTGCATTGTGTTTGATTAGATATATGAAGATTCACATAAAGATTCCAAGAGAATCTTGTGCTCACATAAATCAAGTTTTTTCAACCAATACATTTCCATATGCAATTGTATGGTCTAAGGTTTTGCAGATTTTATACACCATATGGAATTTTTTTTTTTTTTGTGAGAAAATATATTTTATAATAACAAGGAAAAATATAGCCTATCATATATAGATTTTTTTTTCATTCCCTTCATCTAGAAAATAGATTATACCTGTTGTGTATTGTGATTCTCCTAGTTCAAAGAACAAAACTTCAGGTAGATATCCATAAAAAAAATTCAATAAACAATAAAATGCATTTTTAGCTGCATTCAAAATGAGAAAAGGAAGAATTCTTGCTTTGGAAGGAATGATCCTGGGTTGAAAATATATCTCAGGATGCATATAGAAAACTTAGATATAGATCTGGCAACCTTAGTGATGCCATAGTTAAGATAGTGACTTGTAGAGCTCTGGTTATCTTGTAGACTTTCCTGCTTCTGTCAAATAAGTAAAGTGATATTTCTATCTTTGCAATTCATTTTTAGAGCCACAGACCAATAAATACATACTTGACCCCATCTATCACTAATGAGGTGAATACAATGATGTCTCAAACCAGTATTACTCTACGCAGATACCGAAGTAGAGAAAAAAAATCTACATATAAAAAATGTAAATCAGCCACACAACAGACTGCAAACAAGAATTTAATACTAGATTTGGTAAGGTAATTGTGTTCACCTTTCAACTCTTTAATGATCTTAAAAGTCGATGTAGTTGTACGCTTCATAGTATATTTATTTCCTTTCCAGAATGACAAACTACTACTTTTTTTTATATCATACAAGAGTATTTGTCCATAAAAAATAAGATGCTGCCCTTTTGTATTTCATAACATGCTTTCATCTAAAATCTCTAAAAGAAAAATAGGACAGGAAATATTTTTTATTTATTATTGCCAGCACCTGAAGTGTTAACAGGAAAAAATAATTGAGAAAAGACCTTAACTTTGAAGGGAAGTTGTGATGAATCCTCCTGCTCTCTTTCAAAACAACAAATAAAACAAGCTGTAAAAAGGAAGTTGTGAGGGGTTTTTTCCCCTCCCTTAACTAAGGCAGAAGGAGAATTTTCAGTAGCATCAAATTTCATGAATCCTACAGTGATTGTATTAACTCAGCCATCAGAATTAGTAAGCTTCGTAAGGCCCGCGCTATGTCTTAGTAGGACATAACTTAGAGTAAGTGCACTAAGTTTATTCTTTTGAATAAAAAACATAAGTCAGAATGTCCATTGTCGAATTTGGTAGATTTCACACTGGTCAAAGCAGAGTAAGGAGTCTTTACCTTGAAACTTATTCAAACAGATTAATTTTATGTAGATTTTTTTCAGTTTCTTAAAACTGCGCACTTTTCAAGCTGCTTGGAAATACCAATTAAAAATAAGCCTATTCAACTGGCACATATGGAAGGAAAGAGGTGTTGCCATTTCACTCTAAGATGGGAGTGACTGTAGCATTTGATATACTTTTTAATTAGGATTTCTGGCCTCTAGTTAGATACTGAAGCTCTTCAGAAAGTTAAATAAATAAGATGGGAAGTATTTTTAAAGGGTATTTCTAATTAAATTGCTCAAATAATGTCATTATCTTTCTAAGACACAGAAAATAGGTCTTATATTTCACACTATTTAGTCAGTATAATACATTTTATGACTTCCAGCTATGCCATACAAGTAACACTCAAAGAAAGAATTTGATTCAGATTATAAACTATGAAAACCTACAGTCATGGTAACTTATGGAGAGTATTATATATCACGTGTATTATGTCTACACTATAGTAATGTCTATCATCAAACATGAGGGATTTCCACCTTTCTTTCTTACTGAAACAATACAATCAGTAGGTAAGCATATATAATGAAACAATAAACTTATTCAATTATTTTATAACTGTGCAACAGAAAAACATATATATGCAAAGAGTTTTTATG
Source organism: Calyptomena viridis (assembly GCA_013390005.1). Lineage (NCBI taxonomy): Eukaryota > Metazoa > Chordata > Aves > Passeriformes > Eurylaimidae > Calyptomena > Calyptomena viridis. The sequence continues at coordinate 40,706 of WEIV01012558.1, forward strand.
GCAGCAGAATAAAGTAGAATAAAGAATAAAGGAAAAAAAATATTTTTTCCACAGAAAGGACACCAAAAAACCCACCCTAACACAGTTTCCTACTAGTGGAGTTTTTTTGTTTGAGGTTTTTTTATGTAGAAGGTGGAAAAGCAAGGGATTTGGACTGTTTACTCTAAACAACATTTAAATCTCCTTTGAGTGTTATGTGCTAAAATCAGCATTTTTGACATCTTAATCCAGATGCATGAATTATCTTCCCCAAAACAGCAAGGAGATTTGAGAAAAAAATGTTCTGTTCTCTCTTGCTGATTTAATACCTGCTTAAATTCTGCAGCATATTTTGCTCTCATTAAACTGTATACACGTGGGGGATTTTTTTGTTTGTTTTTTTTAATCTGTTTATTGAAAATCTTACATGTATGACTAAAAGTCATGGATGATATTTTTCAGTTCCATTACAAAATCTGTCATATATATATATATGCCTATATATATATATACTTTTTAATACAACTAGAAGCAGATCTACTGAATTATGAAACAATGATTGTCTATTAAAATGTAACTCAAATTGGCTATGTTGCAGATGATCAAAATTATTTTTCTTTTCTGATGGAGCTGAAGGCCACTTCCACACAGTTAACTGATACTGTTGGGCTGCAAAAATTACAAAGCCTTAATGATAATTTACCATCCTCCAGCCTCATGTCACTCATACATTAGGATTTCAGTACAAGGATCCTTCTTTCAGAAAGAAGTACTTTTAGAGTGAACATCATCTTCTATGGAGTACCTTCTATTCACAAAGACAGTTCTGCAAACAATTCTGTATACCTCTCAGTAAGTGCAGGCAAGTCAACTCATTTCAAGTTAGACACAAGCAAAAAAGTTTGCAGGAGCAGACTCTAATTTAGGAACTCATCTACACGTTATCTAAAACAAATAAATCTGAAATAATACTTAAAACTACTATTTTACTTGAATATACGCCTTATTACCTAGTAATAAATCATGAAAGATGAAGTATAAATATTGTCAGAATCATAAAAAAGTTACCTTAGATTCTAAGAAATCCCACTTCAAAACCATACAGTATTTTACCCAACAGCAGTTGTCCTTCTGTTTTGGCACTCCTGAATCAGTGTATAAATTATGTGTAGTGAGTTAACACTTTGGGGAAAAAATACTTATGTGCAGCAGGATCTGAAGATTATTTTTGAAGAAAATAGTATTACATTGCTTAACATAAGAAAGAAATTGAAAAATCTTTTACTGTGATTCATCAGCAGTAAAAAAGAAGGAGAAGGAGAAAAACAAGGTGTTTTCAGTTACTGAAGCATATAGCATGTTTAACCTTGAAAATTAAATCTTGCATTAAAGACACCCCCAGCTACCTCTGTGGTCTTCTTACAAAAAATTCAATGTACAAATATTTTATTTAAATATCTCAGACTTCATAATGGTTCACAAGAACAACTTCACATCATTGGAGCTGCTCTCTTTTCTGAGGGATGAATGGTGGGCAGCATTGCTTTACTGTAATTTCTTCATTTCCATGCTTCCTTTCCTATGTTTATCTGAGACTGGAGAAAAATCAGCATGTTCTGACAAGTCTAATACCATGAGACAGTAAAATGGACCTGAATTTAGTGGAGGTTGGAGCTCCAAAATAAATATAACACTTTATGTCAAACAATAATAAAAAAGCATATATTCTCCTGTACGAATCAGAAGAAAGAATAAAAAAATAGCAAATAGATAGCAACATCTTTTCTATACCTTACGTGGGCATCACAAAATTTTTCAACCTTAAGACTATACCTCCATAATTCTCATTTTACGTGGTTTATAAGCTACTTTGGAAGTTGATGACAAATACTGTGGAATTTCTTAGTACAAACAATAATTTCTCAAAAACTACACAGAAAATTACAGAGACTTCTAATTAAATAGCTCTGAGAACAAACAAGGAGAAACACAAAAATAATATCTCCTGGATTTTTGTTTGTTTTCATGTCAGTCCTTCTGCTTTTGTTCTAGCAAGCTGCAAACTGTAAAGAAAATTTGCTGGAAAACGCCTGCATGTGTCAATACCATATATTGTGATGTTGTATTGAATCATATATTTGAAAATTTGTCCTTTTCTTAGACCAGAGACTCTGTATTCTAGATATAGCAATATTGTGAAGGCATCTACAGAGTATCCCTAGCTCTTGAGGTAACGGTGCATAGCATACTCTTGAAAGTGAGTTGCCTTTGTAGGTATTTGAGGGTTGCTATCTATTTGAATGTGGCTGAGCATTTCATTTTATCAAAAATGCCACCAAACGCTCATATTCTGTGTGGTCAGTGCAGTCCTTAGGACAAGTCTAATGAAGATATGTTCCACCGAGGCAAAAAAAAAAACAACCTAAAAGTTTAAAAATGGAGAAATATTTACAATTTTCCTCAGTCTGTAAGGTTGAGTTTTCTGCTTGAATATTCTTCAGTGCATTTTCTGAGAAAGGTTCCAAGGCTATGAGTATAAGCAGTCTGGTCCGGTTCCATACATATCTGCAAGCCTTTTAAAACGAGGGCCCCAGTCACTGAGGTAATCGTAGTTCTGGTCAGAGTTTGAGCTGATGGAATCTAAAGAACTGAGTGACTCTGCCACCGAGCCATTCCCCTCAAACGCGTATGTCTGCAGGGAGTCGTAGGGTGGCGCACAGGGATCCACGTCAGCTTCTTTTAGTCTTTCCCAGATAAATTCCCTAAAAATGACATTATCTGGGATACTTTTAAAAGTTGGTCTGCTCAAGAACTGAATCTCAGGTGTCACATCTCTTCTGGTCTTGGTGTCTCGCATGATGTTGAGGTTCCTCAAGGCAGCCATGTCAAAAGCCTCCGTGTCCTCTTCTCCACCACCCTCATCATCATACCTGACAATGTTCTCTCTGATATCTCTCTCTTCATCAAAAATGAGGGGCTCTTTTTTCCGTCGCCTCATGGTGACAATCAGCAAGACAAGAACTGGAACAAAGAAAAACTGGAGTTTTAGTAATAAGTTTCCTCATATTACTAGTGGTGGAAGTACTCATTAACTTATATGGCAAAGACCCAAGTAAATAGCAGACAATTTATGCAGTTAGATATGAAATCTAGAAGGTTCTGAAACAGCTTTTAAACCATAAGCTTTTTACACATTAAAGAATCTATTTCCCAAATCATTCTGGACTAGCATCTTCATCTCTAATATTATATCCTACGATGTCTGCCAAACATAATTTTTAGGACTAGTTCAGTCTGACTGTGACAATCTCACAGCCACAAAATAATAATAATAAAAAAAATTAAAAGACTTTTTCCTGAACTCTCAATTGCCCAAGTAATAAAACCACATTCGTGAAGTAATGGACTAGAATTTGACAACCATGGCTTGGGAAGAGACTGAATTAAAGCATATGGCCAATCTCTGCTGAATAAAAATAAAGTTAAAAAATTGTAGGTTTGAGAACACTGAAGTGCTAAGCAATATGTAAAATAAGACTTAGTTCATGGATTAAAACCAACTCTACCTAAGATCTCACTTTCCCAAGAAGTGCGCTTTCAAGTGCAAAGTACTGCACTTGAGGTTTATGAATTACATCTAATGAGAACTGCTAGGGCTGGAGTTTATTGGATGAACTGGTGCTAGAAATGCAATTGGCTATTTAATTTTAATCCTTAAAGTTTCTTTCAGCTTGAAAGCTAATACTAAACTGCAGTGACAGCCAAAAGCACCGAGACACTCTAGCTCAGGGCTCCTCTTGTTCAAATACAGTTTTGGTAAAGAAACGCCATTGCTGACATGAAGAATATGGTACCAATAATATGAATATTGCATCCATCTGTGGGACATGATGGAGTGTGAATCATCCTCCTAGAAAATGATTAATACTACATTGTAGCATCTGGATAACATTTGCTGAGTTAATGATACTCCTAGAAAATAGCAGGCATCACTATGACTGTAAAAATAACAGTATATTGAAAAGTGTCATTCCACATTCAATTAATCTCTTCTGCTTTTATGTTTATTTTTAATGTTAAGAATATGTTATTATATGCATTCATAAGGTTTTCAATCTTTACTTACAGTACTTTGATATGTCAGTTAAATGCTCTAGAAACATCTAGAAAAGCAAAAGCTAAAAGGTGACATAGACAAAATTAAGCCTGAGAATCCCTAGGTAGTCTCAAGACTGGTCTCCATAAATTGCATGATCACACAGAACCACAGAATATGCTGAGTTGGAATGGACCCACAAGGACCATCAAGTCCAACCCTTAGTCCTGCACAGGACCATCCCCAAGAGTCTCATTGTGTGCCAGAGACTATCCTCTGAGTGCTTCTTGAAATCTGGCAGGTTTTGTGCTGTGACCACTTCCCCAGGGAGCCTGTTCCAGTGCCCAACCATCCTCTGGGTGAAAAACCTTTTTCTAATATCCAACCTAAACCTTCCCTGACACAATTTCAGGCCATTCCCTCAGATCCTGTCACTGGTCACCACAGAGAAGAGACCTGTGACTGCTCCTCTTCTTTCCCTCACAAGGAAGTTGAAAACTGCATAGAGGTGTCCCCTCAGTTTCCTGTTCTCCAGGCTGAACAGAACAAGAGACCTCAGCTGCTCCTCCTACAGCTTCCCCTCAAGGTCCTTCATCATCTTCGTTGTCCTTTTTTGGACACTCTCTAATAGATTAATATCTTTCTTATACTGTGGCACCTACAACTGCACACAATATTCAAGGTGAGGACACACTAGTGCAGAGCAGAGCAGGACAATCACCTTCCTTGACCAGCTGGCCTGATCCACCCCAGGACACGGTTGGCCCTTCTGGCTGCCATGGCACTGCTGACTCATATTCAACTTGCCACTGATCAGGATCCCCAGGTCCGTTTCTGTGGCATTGCTTTCCAGCATATCATTCCCCAGTCTGTACAAACATCCAGGGTTGCCCCATCCCAGCTGCAGAATCCGGCATTTTCCCTTGCTGAACTTCATGTGGTTGGTGACTGCCTAGTCCTCTAATTTGTCGAGGTCTTTCTGCAAGGCCCCCTTGCCTTCACGGGAGTAAACAGCTCCTCTCACTTTTGTGTCATCTGCAAATTGCTTAGTATCCCTTCCAGTCCTACATCCAAGTCATTTATGAAGATGTTGAAGAGAACAAGGCCTAAGATGGAGTCCTGTAACAACCTGTAACAACCCCACTAGTAACAGGTCACCAGTCTGATGTTACCCCATTCACTACTCTCTGTGCTCAATCTGTAAGCCAACTGCTCACCCACCACATGATGGGCTTATCCAGCCACGTGCATGAGAGACAGTATTGAAAGCATTACTGAAATCCAAAAAGATTACATCAACTGGATTCCCTTGGTCAACTAGATGGGCTACCCTGTCATAAAAGTACATCAGGTTTGATAAGCAGGACTTTCCTCTTATTAAGCTGTGCTAGCTGTGACCAATGACTGTGTTGTCTTTCAGGTGTTTTCCAATCATATAGGAGTACCTTTCTTGAAAGTCTTACTTTTCATGGAGGATTTTTTATAATCACTATCAATCTAGTCATTGTGAGGAATGATTTAATATTAGGATCACTTGGCTAGAATAAACCAATCATTTGTACATGCAAAAATGCTGTACCACATTAGGTACAGATATTATGGTACTATTCAGAATTGGTTAAAGCTGGAAATTACCTTCTGTATTATTTTTATTTTCTTTTTGAGCTACACCTCTAAAAATAAAAATGTAGCAAGTGGATTTTTTCCCCTAAACTTTTTGATAAATATATTGGGCAATAATTTTTTCCTCTTTTTTCAGTAGCTACCAGGTGCACACCTAATGATTCATCTACTGACAGACATCATTGCCATCTATATTACCACATAATCAGCATCCCTCTTTCACTTCTTTTGCCCCTGGTTCATATACCTGATTCATGCTTTATGTATTAAATTCGGAAGCCAGTAGTTTGGGGCATTTTGCTTTAAAAAATATTTACATAAGTAGTTTAATAAAATGAGATACTGACCTTTAAAGTGGCTTTTGTGAAATTTCAGAACATTCTGATATTTGTCTAATACAAATTAAGCTGTAAATTACACAGTAGAGAACATCAAAGTGTCATCAGAGACAATTGCACTTCACTCTTGATGTTTTTCCTTATTGTAAAATGTAGATTTTAAAGTGAAAGATAAATCAGCTTGCTGACAGTACAAATATCTTTTAAGCCAGGATTTCTATTGACATAAATTCTTAATTATTATTTTTAACACTTGCTGCCATAATTTTTATTGCCATATAATTAAGCAGATAATAATTTATTTTACATGAGTGTAAATGCATTTTTACTCCTTTGTCCCTCTCAACATACTTCATGTTGAAAGTTAAAGACCTGCTAATAAGTGTAAAATACGAAACTAAGTAGGAAGGTCTGCCTAGAGGTACAATAAAGTCAAGATACAATTAATGTTTTATATAGTATTCTTTCTACCTCTCACACTTGCTTGAAGCCAAGAAAAATATGGAATCTTTCTAAAGGTTAAATATTTTAGCACTTAGATTACCTTAAAGATTATTAATTTCTAGCCTTTCCAACAGCTATGAACAATAAAATTTAACCTCTAAATGAGCAAAACTTTAGCTACATTGCAGGAGCTGCAGAGATGAAAACAAGCCCTAAACAATTTTCACTGATATTTAAATCATATGCAAATGGTTTCAAAGTTTATCCACTTCTCATTAAGTTATAGTAGGGTTTTTTTTCCTACATTTATGACCAAATTAAGCAGAGATTAACTCAGTAATTAGTGACCGGCTGAATTTCTAAAAAACCTAATTTCATAATTTTAGAGAAGAAATAATACAGTGGAAAAGCTTTACACACATAGGTATTGCACATTGCTCCATACTCATATACTGAACGCATGCTAAAGAGATAAAATGACAATACTGATTTCATATGTGATATAACAAACATCAATCGATGTTAGAAACAACTAATTATAAAGGCTTAATAACCAGCATTAGCATAGATCTAAACTAACCTTTTATACCTTCTGATTTACCTTAACTGTTAGAAATACTGATTTTGTTAAACAGGTACAATAGCCAAGAAAAAATGTCATTTGTCTTTATTAGTTGTGGTAATACATAGTTTTATCCTTGAGTCAGCATAGATTTAACACTAATATTGGTAGTTTAAGTTCACCTAAATCAGTCTTTTAACAAACATCTTTGATTACAAGAGAGGATTTTTGCTTTGTCATTTTGCAATGTGCTTTATGGAACTATGAAATTTCTATTTTGGTATGATCTGGTAAAAAGTCAGGCTTAGGTCACCTGAACACATTTCTCTATTTTAGTGTTAATCTTTCCTTTTGTACTCAAGGCAACTGCAATATAATTGTAAGTTGGAAGCCATAAAAGTTGTGAGACAACCTGAGGGATAAGACTACACGCAGAGCTATCTATACAGTAAGGAACACAGTTAAATCACGATTGTTATTATGCTTTGTACACACTCCACCGCTAAGCCTGGCATTTACTATAGCAACAAGCCACATCAGCTGCAAGCAGATCTGCACATTGGTTTATGCCTTAGGTGTGTCATGATTCATAAAGCTGATGAAAGGAGATCTTCAGCCATGTAAGCAGCATAGTAATAAATTACTTAGTTATACGTTGCAGTTGCCAGTACATTCAGAGAAGATTTGGGGCTTACAGAGGCCAAGACTCAGGAAACCTGAATTTAATTCCCAGTTAACAAGCTTCGTCTATAACTGTTGTTTAATCAGTTTGGACTGACATTTGCAAACTGACTGTGGCCTTTAAATCACTGAGTGATCCTAATCAGCTCTGTAACTTTCAGGAAACAGCTTCTGCATTGCATATTCAACCACCTTCTCAATAAGTTGCTTTGGGTACCCCCCTCCCCCGTAATATATTTACCTCAGTTATACATCTATCACTTTATAAAACTTCAAGACCACAAGCCACATATATTACATGGTCACATTATGTATACATTTTACCTATTTAGAGAATACAATTTTTATGACAGGAAGTATTTAATCTTTTTTACAAATTACACAGTTATGTGTGCTGATCTGTTTCTTGTAGGTATTGTGATAATAAATTTGCTGTCTTTCAACTGAAAAAATAATTATTTAAAGCTGTATTTTGAAATTCGATCAATGTGTTATTAACTTATAAACATTAGTACCAAAACAAGAGGAGTCTTCCTTCAGTCTTTATAATCAATTACATTCAGACGTATGACAGAAAAATCATGAAAAAGTTTTATACCAATCTAGCTTTCCTTTACTTCAATAGAAAGAAAATATTTAACCTCTCAAATGTGATTAAGTTATCTACAGGTGAATACTCCTTTGTGTGTATGTGATTTTATGTAAACACTTTATTGTAAACATTTGTTACAAAACCAATTATTGTGTCAGGAAGATGCTAACCGAAAAACAAATTACCGTGAATTATATTACCATATAATTTTCAGAGGAGTTAAAAAATTTCTCTAAAAATTCTGTGCAGTCCAAAATTAATCAAGCTACTTTTTCACATGCTTTTATAGAATAGATTTCAAGCACTGTTTTGATTTTTTTTCCCAGCTTTTAGGGGCTTCATTTTGGTAAAAGATAGCCTTATTGCATAATTGCATGGCTATTATGAATAATTAACAAAGTACTGGAACTTTCTTGTGGAATAAAATTTACAATTTAATCTCTATTAGTCAGTACAAGGATATAAAAAGAGAAAAAGATTTTGGTAAAATGTTTTCAACTTTTAAAAATTGTTTTAGCTTGAAAAAATAGTCTATACCATGGGATATGCAATTACAATAAAACAGTATGATTTACTAATGGTCTTCCTTCTTAGCATCAATGAAAATATTGTGCTTATTTAAAATTAATTGGTTGTTTCAGTAAAAATAATAACGCTAAGAAATCCCATTGAGACAATCTGAGTCTTGGTCAAGACAAATGGTTATTTATCAGACAAAGGGATGTATGGGACAAGAAAAGATACCAAAGTATATCAGACTGACTTTAAGAAAATAAAAGCTAGTAGAGAATTCAGAATACTGGTGCCAGAATGCATGTATTCATTCAATTTGTTAAAATATCATGCCTCCTCTGCTTTACAACTGGCACTCACATTAAGATGACATTGATGAATGTGACTGGATTTGCACTGCACGTTAATTCTTGAGTCAGAAAAAGATACTTATCCAGTAGCCTGTATCCTCTTTTCTCTGATAAATTCTACACAATACATGCATCCCTTGGTCCCAGCCCTGAAACCTCTCGCCAACAGATGAAGCCTATTTTTATGCTGAGATAGTGGATCTTCAGGATTTTTCTCAGAAATGAATGTGAAGAGCAAATGGGAAAAAGTAAATTCCTAGCAGTACTATCATGCAGCTGATCCCAGAAAACATCTAGGAAGAAATGAGAGAAGAATGGCTCTGGCACCAGACAAGCAGCAATATTTGACTGAGGTTTCGCTGCGTAGCAGTGATGCTTAGGGACCTTTTCCTTGGGGAGACTACCATATGGCTGGGAACAAAAGAGTAGCAGGATACAGTACCAAAATACAGGACTCAAAACGAGGGTTATCATATAAATGCAGCCTAAACTGTGCCTGCATCTTTTAACTGTATCCAAAAAGAACAGGTTAGACTGGAAGTGATGATAGCACATACCAATGTCTCTTTGGATAAAGTGTTGATTCTTGCAGACAAAAGACTTTGGAAGTCCAAAGTCTTTTACAAATAAAATTAATGGTAAGGTGGTTATATGCAATATTTTTTCTTCAGTGCGCAGTCTATCATTCAAACACTATGTTCAGAGAACTTACTCTCACTTCTGTACCAAACCCTTGTTTAGCACACTCTAAAACTGACTGGAATAAAAGCTGACATTTTTTGATTTATTGGTTATGTTTGAACCCTGATATACTGAGTAGAACAAGCAAGTTATTCACTGGTAACATGCTGTGTCTCCATTCAATGG
>WEIV01012558.1:60427-79991 GCA_013390005.1 Calyptomena viridis
GTATCATACCAGATGCAGAACAGCTTTAAATTATAGGATCTCTCAGTACCTTCAATGTACATAGCAGGTTTGCAAGCATATAGATAAATCCTCACTACTTTACTTTTTCCTACCTCTCAAATTCCAAACAACTCTGAAGCAGAAGAAATCTTCAAGATGTTACTGATATTGGTGCTATAACTATTTTTTATGCTGGAATTGTAAAAATTAACCATATCGAGGCAAATAAATCCATCTTTACACAGGAGTCAAAAGCATTCTGAGCATGGCCTGCATTAATGGACCTGTGCTTAATCCTATTCTAAATGATTCTGCTAAACGACATCAGTGCCAGAAAACACTGCCACAGCAAAGAAAGAGCCTTTAACCATTCTGACTAGGACAGGATGCATCTTGTCCCATCCACCTTTTTAATGGAAAGTGTTTTTACTAATGTTTCCTTCTGAGGGACCTCAGCTCCCGTTTACCATGTGGGAGTCTATGTCCTATTATATTCTTATTTCTAGTGAATACAGATAATGAATCATTATTAACACACATACACACGCACACATATATTACAGATATACAACTTTTGATCCTGGTTGATTTAAAAGGACATAACTTGTTACAGATAATAACAGGCTCTTCCTAAGCTTAGAGAGAAATAAATATGAATAATATTTTAAAGGATTTTTCCCTTTGGAATCCTGAAATTTTATCTTCTCTTCTTTGTTTCACAGAGATTCAAATTTATTTTTTTTTCAAAGGTTTTGCAGTTCAGAATATAAAAGACAAACCATGCAAACTTACAGAACATCTCAATATCCCTCTGCAAGGGAACAAAGCTTACTAATTGCTTTCAGTGCAACCAAAGACCCGCCCACCACAAAATGAACAACTTTAATGCAAATGCTAAATAAATAATTAAGACATCTTACAATTACCTGACAGGACTATTTGAGGCATCTGGATCATGTGCTGCTACAGTTCCAATGATAGTGCCAACCTTTGCTGCTTCAGACACCACCATGGAGTACAAACGTGAAGTAAACACAGGTGGCTCATCAACATCTTCTACAATTATCTTCACTGTTGTCATGTCACTGAAGGGTCCCAGGCTGAGGAAACGAGGATCAACATGCATATTGGCTGCTTCTATCCTCAGGGTATAGCTTGTCTTAGCTTCAAAATCCAGCTCCTATACAGGTAAAGTTATTTGGAAATTTTATTACCCAGTGATGTCAACACAAAACTATTGCAATTTCTAGTAAGTACAAAATTAACTTTGCTATTTGTATACAACCAGCACTTTCAACTGACAGAGTAATTGATGGCTCATTTTTTAGCTTTCTCAAAACACTATTTGCATTGCCTCACTAATGAATATTCTCCAATGACTTTAATGGAAAAGATAGTTCTATCTTGTAAATGTAACAATTCTCTGAGATAATGGCAAAACCTTCTGTGACTTCTGTGAGGACCAAATTCTTACCCATTAATTCACCATTGTGAATGAATACTACTTTTTCCCTTTTTAATATTTCATCTAAGGTAATGGCAAATACAATGTACCACAGTACCCAGACGTAAGAACTCAATATAATATTTACAGGTTTTTTACAGGTGAAGACACTGCATTCAGAAAATTGTGGGCAAGGTTGTTTTGGTTTGCAATATTTTGAGATTTTTTTGTTTTTATAGTATTAGGATTGAATAAACAATTGTTACTCCAAGCTCTGTATAAAACTGTGTAGCAAATGTGGCGACCACTTAAATGACATTGCTTATATGACAATACTTTGTACAGCACTGCAGCCTGAAGATTGTTTTGTTTTGTTTCTTAAACAAAATGCACATTATTTTTTACACCTTCCTTCTGCTTTAATTTTCTTTGATGAAAGTACAGTTTCTTTTCAAACAAATACTGCATTAGACTCAAAAATTACCCCCTGCAACTAATGAGATATCTGTGCTCTAGAGGACAGTCCCATCAAGAAAATTATTTTAGAGACAATCTTAGCTCACAGGCAGTCACTGAAAGAAAGCAACAAATTAATATTAGAACCATTTACCCTGTGTCTATAGTCTTAGTTTGTCAGCTTGCACCAAGTGTTCAGCTAACTATTCCTCTGCAATTCCAAGTTTAATCATTAAGAACGGCAAAAGACCCAAGCAGTTTTAAAGCTGCAGTCTGGTTACTCAACTATATCTTCAAACTATAATTCCAAGTGTATAAAACGGATTAAAAATCGTTTTCCGTAGTTCTGCTACAGAATATATCAGAGGGATCTGAGATGTGCTCACAAATTAATCCTTCAGCATCTGCGAAACATCCCAGTTTTCACTCAAAGGAGCAGCAGAGGTGAAACACACATCTGTTGACCTACAAGGGCCAATGCTCTCCATCAAGTTACAGTAGGATAAATCCCAAATGAGCATCTTAAAGTCGGTGATTATTCTGATGCTATAATACAGTTGTGAACAGTCTAGATTTAAAGATGAAAAATGAACTGCAGTACATCCCACTCAGAAAGGCACTGAACTTTTACAAACTCTGTGTGGCAGCAAAAGGCTTCTCTGAATACATGTGATCCTCACATTATGCAAGAGCTTACTTATTGCACTCACTGAATCAAAGCTGTAGTATCTACCCATAGCTCTCTGCAAACATATGCTATAAAAGAAAGTTTGTCTAGATACTGGTTACTATACTGTATACAATTAGTTAGTATTTATTACTAAAGCATGTTTAGTATTTTTTTTATTTTCACTTTGGTTTTATATTTAAAGTACAATATATGTGTTACGAAAGAAACCTCACAGCCATAGCAAATGTAATTTGATGTTAGGATGATGAAAAATGCCCCAGAAACTATATTCCATGGTGATAACAATTAAGCAACTGATATGACCAGATGAGCAGAAAAGGTAAAGAGAAGACAATCAAGTACACAAATACCTTAGGACTTCACATTTTCCAATAAAAGCAGACTATTAACTAAAGAAATGATAACCTGAAAAATGTCAAAGACAAAAGGCCAACGTTTGCTGAACTAAAAAAAACCCCACCACGCTCTCTCAAAAAACACCAAAACCAACAAGCCTTTAGCAAACAGTGTATTTTCAGTTAGAATGTATAAAAGTATTTAGTTGAGACAGGAAAGCTAATTTATCCTCTTTATTCAGTGATATCTGTTGAAATTCAGCGATTGAGATTACAGTGATACCTGTTTGAATACACAGAAATATGAAACTGCAGACAAGATATCTTCTTCTGATATATTAATGTCAACAGCACAGTCATTCTAAGTAAAAAAGATTATGAAAATTCTAATTCAATAGACAAAGTGCATATAGCAAAATATATGTAACTGGATAAATTATATAAATTTTACTAGACTAGCAAAATAATGAAAAAATATTATTTTACTTAATTTTAAGATATTTCCATGTTTCAACAATGATTAAAGAAGACTAAATTAGAACTTTATTAACTGAAATCATAAAAATGTGTTTTTTCATGTGAATGTTTATCATGAGGGCTGAAACGCCCTTTTAAATAATCGTATTTCATTTTTGCAATACAGGAAGAGAACACTCTTTATTTGACTGGATTACAGGAGTGTTAGACTAGTAGGGAATATACCAAAAATACAACTAGGAAAGTATTTCTTCACAGAGCAGGATGCAAAATTATCAGTGGTGTAGATGTATATTCTAAACAGCCTTGCTTACAAAGAGCACATTTAACCTTCTTTAATTTAGTCATGTACATCTAAGAAATACACCATATAGTCCTTAGTGGGATTGTACCAAAATTCTTCCAGGAAAGATCTAGTTATGAATGCCTGTTTTTAACAAGTCACTAGTAAGGGACTACCAATAACTGGAAGAAGTAAACATCTGCTCTCAATAACACGAATCATGCCCTAAGATTTCCTCAGATACTTTCTGGTATCCAATGCTGCTGACAGTATCCAAAACTACAAGGATCCTTGTTAACGAAACATAAATAAATTAAAAAATCTAACATATGTACATTTACAGTGAAGAACAGCTGGTGTTTAGCAAAGGGTAAGTGTGGATTGGCAAAGGGATTTTACAATGTCGTTATTGTGTTATGCAGTGGCAGCAATGTTGTTTTACTTCAGGTTTTTTGTAGTAGAGTCTGTCTCCTGTGGTTGTGGCAATGTCTACAGAAGCTAAAGTCATCATCCTCAATCTGTTTCTATAAGATACACAACCTCAGATCCTGTGGTGAATACAGACGTATCAGGTTTTTAGGCAGAATATATTCTGGAAAAACAAACAAACCCCCTAAGGTATGATTAATATGCAAGAGCTCTTGACCTGGTGGAAATGTTTCAATATTTCTTAGATAATATAATTAAGACATTACATGCTACAGATGCTAATGAAAGATTGAGAAAGATTTTCTTTTTTTGTTTCTTATCTAATTATCAGTGATGTCCATTAACAGAGAGCATTATTTGACTGCCCTTTGGATCATGCCTTCATTATTTCCTTCTATAACAAAAGCAGAAGATTCCAATAATGGAACACCAACTTAACAGGCTACAAATCACTACATCAGTGCTGAAGGTTAAATGGACAATGTATACTTCAGTCCTTCAGTACAGTGAATAGAGCTTGACAGCTTCATTAATATCCGTGCATTAATATTCTCTGATTAGATCTTGTGCAGGATCCATTAATCTTTCCTTTTGTAAAATCTGTTGTTTTTTTAAGTTGGTTTTTTTAATGGGTAAGAATTTTATCTTCTTGCAAGGAAATTACAAAACAAGTCTTCTATATTAAAGAGGCTGAATATGAAGCTATAACTCACGGAAAGCCCATTTTTGTAATGTTCATTTTGATTGTATGGTAACTTTGTAATAATATACTTTTCAGAGGTGCAAATCCCATTTTTAAGTTGAGGTTTTACATTGAAAACTGCAGTACGTTGAAAAAATGCACACAACCTCTCAAAGGAACCATGGAAGCCTCAAATTCTTACATTGTAAACTCTGAAATAGAATTGAAAGAAAAATTTCTAGATGGAAAAAAAGAAAGAAAGAAATACTAACAGTAATGGAAAGATAGCTTTTCACTCAAAAGCTTATGCATAAACCCTCCCCCCTCCCATTTTATAATTGCTGGTATTGCTTTTAGAACGAACTCAGTTTTAGAATAATCTCTTAGCAGTCGCTGTCTATGAGAAAGTACTTTGCAACACTAGTTTCATATTCTTCCCTTTAACATTCAAATTGGTTGGTGATATTGATGGTAGGGCTGTGCACTGGGGGGGAGAAAAGAAAGGCAAAGTGAGCAAAAACTGTACCAAGGGAAATCTTAATGCTTGTCACTTGCTGCAGTAAGACATTACAACCCTCTCTCTACAGAGTCTTCAGGCTTTTTTTGGTCTTTTTTTTATCCCTTAAGTCCACTAAAATCTCTCCAAAGACTTCCAAATTACTTGAATCAGGTCTCATAACATTTCAAAAAGTCATGTATGATACATAAAATAAAAATATATCTTACAGCCTTTTTTTTGTTAAATTACCATTACTAACTTTAAGCACCAAGTATTTGATAAAGGTGTAGGTAGATATAGAGCATCACATTTTTATTTTAAGACGCTTTGCTACTAAGCTATTACTATTACTGAAATCTAACTATAGCCTGCAACTTTGTGAATAAAGTAAAATCTGTACTTATATGATGCCTTTTTTAGTATATTATTTTTAGGCATGGTGCTTTGGAAACCACAAAAAATATAAGGTTTTGTGTTTGCATTTTGCTTAGGAAGTGAAGCTAAGGCTCCATTCATGTATATTATGATCAGGATTCTGTGAACAGTCAAAATGAATTCACTTCAAAATTTTACACACATAGGTTTGCATGGACACTTCAGCATTTGTTGTATTAAATGACTAAATCATCATTCACTTCCATAAATGCTTCTTAAATCCTAAAATGGCTACTACAGAGACAAATCTGACATGTTTTTTGAAACTCCAATATATGCAGAAAAATTACACTTTTTCTTCCAAGCACCCTCACCACTGTGAAATTGAGCTATGCAAATGATCTAAGTCCTTACTAACACAGCATTGATAGCAGAATGTAAATTACAAATGAAACCACAGGACGGAATTGATCCTACTCTACAGATGGAGAACTGAGTCACAGTGTGAAGAAAGAAAAAATTTTCAAATGCTTCTAAGAAATATAAATGCTTGATTCCTTTTCAAAAGCATTACAATACTTGTTTTGTTTTGTTTTCTGAAAAGATCACCTAAGATGGATGTTTTCCTAAATTTGATTTGAAGGGAACTTGCACAACTAATTTAGTTTTAATTTGAAATTGGCAGCCCATGGCTTTGACAGGTGCACTCTTTGCTGGGTTCAAAACTGGCCCAGAGAGTGGTGGTGAATGATGCTACATTGAGTTGGTCTCCAGTCACTAGCTGTATTCGCCAGGGGTCGGTGTTAAGGCCAATCCTGTTTAATATCTTTATCGATAATTTGGATGAGGGAATTTAATGCACCCTCAGTAAGTTCACAGATGACACTAAATTAGGTGGCAGTGTTGATCTACTGGAGGGTAGGGAAAAGTGCTGGGTCCTGCAGTTGGGTCACAACAACCCCAGGTAGCACTACAGGCTATGGACAGAGTGGCTGGAAAGTGGTGATGCAGAAAAGGACCTGGGTGTGCTGGTTGGCAGCCAGTTGAGTATGATCCAGCAGTCTGTCCAGGTAGCCCAAAAGGCAAATGGCATCCTGGCTTGTATGAAAAGCAGTGTGGCCAGGACGAGGGCAGTGATTGCTCCTCTGTACTAGACACTGGTGAGGGTACACCTCAAGTGCTGTGTCCAGTGTTGGGCCCCTCACTACAAGACAGACATTGAGGTGCTGGAGTGTGTCCAGAGAATGGAAACAAAGCTGGTGAAGCGTTTAAAGAGTAAGTCATATGAGGAGTGGCTGAAGGAGCTGGGGTTTTTAGCCTGCAGAAAAGGAGGCTCAGGGGTGATCTCATCACTCTCTATAACGACCTGAAAGGAAGTTGCAGTAAGGTGGAGGTCAGCCTCTTCTCTCAGGCAGCCAGTGACAGGACAAGAGGTGAAAGCCACAAGCTGCACCAGGAGAGATTCAGGTTGTGTATCATGAAAAGGTACATGTTGGACATCATCATGACTGAAAGGGTGGTCAAGCACTGGAACTGGTGACCCAGGGAGACTGTAGAGTCACCATCTCCAGAAATGTTCAAGAAACGACAGGATGTGGCACTTAGTGCTACAGTCTAGTTGACATGGTGGTGTTCAGTCAGAGGTTGGACTTGATGATCTTGGAGGTCTTTTCCAACTTTAATGATTCTACTGTATGATTCCAATTCTATTCAAGTCTAGTTTAGTCTATGATTCACTACGGACACTGTGTCTACAGTGTGGAGAATAGCCAAACTCTCATATTATTTGCAGCATCAGAATTGTAGCATGAAGTTGGAGTAGGTGGCATCTTCACACTGCTCTATACAGGATAAAAATAAAGAGATTTCTTCTGCTTCATTTGAAAAGTAAGAACTTTTTATTTATTTATTAGTATATTTAACAAAAAAGAAAGGGAGTAAATAAAAAAAGGGAAGGTTTCCACAGGAACTTGAAATGACCAGGCAACAAACTGTATTAACATAGTATGTTACAGGAAAAGATCTCATGAGCTTTCCCACCACTTTCCCACTCTTCCTTTAAGCTGAGAATAGCATTTATGGGTTCCATTCACTTGTTGTTTATACCAACTTCTGAAGAAAGAAGAAAGACAAGCAAAGTTTGTCTTCTAGCATTTTTTATATCCTATTGCAGGTTGGAAACTGAGTATAGCATCCTAAAAACAACTTAAACACTTTTATATACCATCCTAGATACATGCTGAATGTATTTTTTTGCATATACATCCAGTTAATGTATTGCAGAAGAGGGTACACTTTATTTTTTAGTGCAAATAACCAAGTAAATGGTTCAATACTGTTTCTGTCTTTACATGAACTTCTAGCTTTGCTGATCTCACAGAAAACCCAATTCTATCCAGACATAACATGCTGTTATTATGTAAGCTATAAATTAATGAACAAAATTAGTCATTGTCTCAAATATTTTGAAAAAGTTGTGTGGATTTGCTTGTTTGGTTGGGGCTTTTGTTTTGTTTAGAATTAACTCAAGCAAATTCCTGGAATATGTGAATTCTACACCTCCTTCATTTATTCTTGATTCAAATCCTAACTGGGACAAAAGAAAATAAAGTGTGACGAGTATGTGGAAAACAATATAGCAGCAAGCACTGTACAGTGATAGAGCATGCATGCTTCTTAGTTGTGCTGCATAAGATAGTACAATCCTACTCTTTACTCTTTGGAAGGATAAAGATCAAGTGGATAAAAACATAGAGAAAGCATTCCTCTCTCTTCTGATTCCATGTGGTCAAAGGAGTTATTGCAAGAGTACCAGACTATCGTCAGAATGCTACTTTGAACTGAGGTTTACACTAGGTAGCGACAGTACTAGCATGCTCAGGAATATTTAATCCCCACTCCTTCCATAGCTATAAAAAGTATGAACAGAACTACCACTACTAGTCAGAAAACAATACTGTTCTCAAAGGGTTGCGAAAAATCCATCCTGAATAAACTGTGGAAGCCAAAAAGATATCTGTATTTAGCAGTGCAGAAGAGATATAAATAAGGGAAGAATCCACTCCACAGATTTCAGTGAATAGTTAAAGCGTGATTTTTTTCTTTTTGCTGACTTCTGATGGTTTGAAGTCTGTGTCACAGGGTGAGGTGAAGAAATGTGTTTAAACATGCATGGAAAACAATCTAAACCAAATAAAAAATTAAACACACCTAAATCTTATTCACCAATTTTATCACCTTTCAAATCAATAAACATATAAGTCAAGTCCATTATACGCAATTAATCTTCAGATATACCTAACTGTATAAAATTTTTCTCTTTCTAATATCATGACACTTGGTACCCCTCTGTTTTATAAAAGATCATTTTCCTGCAATTTTTGCTCATCCTTGGGAAGTTTCTTTCATATTCTATCCATTTGGAATATCACAATCCTGCTTTGCTAAGTGAATTCTTAAATCTCACTTCTCTTCTTACAATTTTTTTTTTTCTTATTCTACCTCTTTTTATTTAATCTACTTACGTGTTAAAAGAGGTGTTAGTTTTTAGCGAGGAAGTCAACTTTTCAAAGTGTCTTAAAGTGGCTGTCCCTCTAAAAGCAGAATGCAAAATCCTCAGTTTGTGTGTGCAACTCGGGTAACCAGGTGCCAAGCTTTACCCACAACATCCAGCACAAAAATGAATGGAGCAGTGCTTTCAGCTGCTCGGTTACTGATGGTAATTTTCATGCCCAGCCTGCTGAGCTTTATATACGATTGCAGCAGAAGTATGCAAAGCTGAAGCATCCATTTGAATTTAGAACCAAATTATGCCTTTTCAGAAGTCCTTCCCTTGGCATTGTACTGCTTGATGTGTACACAGACATGTCATCTGAGCATATAAAAACTCACGAGTTGAAAAGGATGGGCATGCATTTTGAAGCTGAGCTGTTTCTCAATACCTCAGCTGATTTCAGGGCATGAAAACGAGAGAGGTAATTGCACTCGGAGTACAGAACATCATGTGCTGGACAGTAAAATGTTTAGGCAGATTCTAGGCTACAGACTTAATTTCTTCTTTGATTTCCTACTTACAAGCACACATTATCATGCAGGGATAACCCCTGCCAGACTCCATAGTGATCTGGCAGGTAAGGCTCAGCGGTTGAAGCCCATCTAACCTGCAAAAACTGTAATGAATGGTCTTTCATGGATTTGCTCTCCAGAGGAGAACAAGGTGCCGTTGCCCAGTAGTGACTGTGCTTCAGCTCATCACTTACTTCTCTCCTAGACAATGTTCTCTACAGGGTTGGCAGCCCTGGGCAAGGCACTAAGTTCTCTGGAGTAAAAATGAAGAGCTAAGGATACCCAGAGGTTTGAGAGGTGCCTCTCAGCATAGGGACTCACTTTTGGCAGTGTACTGGGTTTGGATGCAGTGCAGGTAATTTTTCCCATAACTGCCCTCACAGTGCTACACTTTGTATTGGTAGCTGGGGAGGTGTCGACAACACACCAGTTTTTTGGCTGCTGTCAAGCAGTGCTGGCATAGCATCAGTGCTATCTCTCCAACATTCTCTATACACCAGTAGGCTGGGTGTGGGCAAGATTTGAGGAGGGAACATAGCCAGGGCACCTGATCCAAACTGACCAAAGGCATATTCCGTGCCATAGTCTTGTCTGCTCAGATATAAAAGCCAAGAGAAAGGTAGTATGCATTCATTTGCCTTCTGTAGCAATTGCTACATGAATTGAAGTCCTTCTTCCCAAGGAGAAGGCTGGACATTGCCATAAGGTTGCCAGGGTCAACCCACCACATGGAGGAAAGTCGATAACAGCAGCAAAATTAGAGAAAAGTTCTACCACTGCAGAGAAAAAAAGTCTGAATTCTTGTTTTAAAATATAGCAACATCTAGATTTAAAAAGTATTAACAAATGGGACTATTTCATCAGGTCAACAATTTGTAACCTTTTTAATGTAGTCCTAGCTGTTCCACAGACACAAATGTTCGGTACTGAGAAGTCCAGTTCAGCTCTCTAGATAAAATGTTACAGAAATAATAACTGGAAATTATTTGGTCCACTGTACAGCACTGCAATCAGGATATTCCAGAAACAAACACAATGACCACAAAAGCACACTAAAAATTAAAAGGAACTCACCAGTTCTCAAATTAGATCACTGAAGACCTTATTGATTCAGTGTTGCTCACTGTGGCACTGGTAAATATTCTCCCTCGAGGATAGGCACATTTCTCTCAAATCTTTGCTCAAAAACCTTAAATGAGCAAACTGAAAGTGCCACATTGAATTTGGCTGTTGAACAAAGAGACTACTAACTTTTCATCATTTGTATTTCAAATGTGCTAAGCAGAAGTCAGTACAGTTTTCAAGAAGCCTAAGATGGGTGTTTTTGCCTTAAAAAAAGATGATTCACATTATTGATGCATATTACTTGATGATTCATATTAGAGCCTGATCTTTCAAGGGTGTTGAACATGCTCCACTTGTTGTGACGTGTGGGTATCAGCTCTCAACAGGTGTTAAGGGCATGAGAGATTAGCCCATTGCTTTTGGAACATCATGCAGTATTAGCTTCTTTCAAAGGAGAAATGTTATTGAGGTTTATCTACTTTAGAAAGGAATTGATGCACCAGAAAAGGTAGGCGGAAAATTAATAATTAACAAAACAAGTAAAAAAAAACCCCACAACTGATAGGTGAACTTTACAAAAATTAAACATACAGAGAAGAAAAATCTGTTACAGACTCATATCAAGTACAAACATGGGTACTTGTTCAGGACTACTGTGACATATATTCTAAAATGCCAAGTCATTCCCACATTTTAGGGGTATTAATTGCTGAGGAATGCATTCAGTGCAGGTATCTGGGTGTGCAGCTGCAGTAAGAGCTGCAGATGTAGCTTTGGGTGGCTGGATCCGGAGCCACAGGCAAGAGGCCACATACTGACGATCCTTTGCATAACAAAGGTCACAGGGACCTTCAGCCCAGCCAGGGGACCTGACACTCAGAGACATGGCAGGAGCCGAGGCCCTCACTTTCACACTTAAGATTGTGAGGGGATAAAAGTCTAGGAGTGTCTTTGTTCAGGATCTCTTCTTATAGACACCAGCTCGAGCTGCTATTTTATTATTTAGTTATTGCACAAAAATTAAATTATTTTAAGGATCTGGACATCTGAGACACTGCTATAGAAAGCCTGGGGTCCAGCTGAAAAGGCAACCTGGTCTGACTCTGTGAGTGTTGGTTGTGCAGCTGCAAAGGGACCTCGATTCCAGCTCAGGCGGTGCAAGTGTGAAGGCACAACTATTTCTACTGCTACATAATTTCAAAGTTAATAAATTGTGCTTTCTGAATAGAACCACATCAGCCAAAGACAATTAAATAATTACTTTTTAAATTGATTTTGGGGTCAATTTCTTACTTGAAGCTTGCATTTTCACTGTAAAACATGTTTTCGTATTTTCTCTTTAATACGAAGACAAATGAGACTAGATCTTTGAGATTTCCATCCCAATGCAGGCTCTTAAAAAAAATCCTCATCAAAACAACACAGGTCTTCCCAGAAAAAAATAAAAGTACAATATTTTTCATTGTAAGTCATTAAATCCTCCAAATCACACAGTGAAATCAAGATGAAATATACCAATGGAAACCTTTACAGGAGACAAAGCTCTCAGAAACAAAAGCTCATACCTGCCTTCATCTTGCAAGGATCCAAATAGAACTGGTAGATAAAATCAGACTCACCTTCTGAATTGTTATGATTCCCTCCTGGGTATCTTTGTCAACAGAAATTTTGAATACTCCCAAACCATCGCCATCCACAATCTTATACTCCATTTCAGCATTAGGTCCCACATCTGCATCTGCAGCTTTTATTCTGGCCACCACAGAAGCCACTGGCAAAGACTCTGGGACATTATATTGATATGATCCTGTGAAATTTAAAAATTTAATGATTCAGAGTTTTCTGGGACTGATGGAAAAATAAAAATAAATCTAGCTTTCTTAAATCTTCTTTCCTTTAAATCCTGTGCCTGAATATTTACTCAGGCTACAATATATTCTTCAGTTTTGAAACAGAATTGCCCTTTTTGCTAGGTTTTCTTTGTGATGGACTCTACCGTAAGTACTGTGGGCATAATTTCTTCATGCGACAACAGAAGTATAAGGGAAAGATGTGAAAATGTAATTCAAAACTTAACTGCAAATCATGAGGTGAACGCCTGATAATGCAGAGAATGTTTTAATTTGTTTTCCAGAACAGAGGAAGGAAAAGGAAGTAAGTAAAATAGTATCAATATAAAATCTTATTATTTTAAAGCTGTGTTCTTGATTAGGCAGTTTGCAAGCTGGACATCACTCGAAACTGATATATATTCATTTCTTTAGCAGTAAGTGCACTGTCTTCTTTATTCAAGTAGAAAATGATAAATATGCTGTCAAAAGGGCATCTGACTGCAGTTTGTAGCCAATAACACCCTCACCTTCAAAAATAACTTCAGTTACCCTCATATTATTTCAAGCAGTTAGTGGCTTGAAATAGCAGGAAATCTATTATGTCCAGATCTATTTTTATCATCATCGATGGTGAGGCTGGAGTTGACGTGAATATATTCTTCATGTTATTTTAATTCAACTTTAACAAGTAATTTTTTCAATTATGAAAAAAGCATCCCAAACAGAATGCTATGAATAAACTGAGTTCTCCAGGTTTGAGCATACAATTGTGTGCTCCTTTCTCTGGTTAGGAAAAGAGCCACCTTGGTAAAAAAAAGTAAATCGAAGGAGGATGACTTTCCAGTTCTTTTGTGATTAACTCTTTAGGAAACACTATAAGCACATGAGAAATCCTGTTAAAATTCCAAAGGAATATGAAGGATTAAGAGTCAAGTTAAAGAATCCTGAAGTCTAACTGGCAAGAGCTAAATATCTGTTAAGATCTGTATCTTTTCTGTCTTCTTTGATTCTCAAGGTACTTAAAATGGAAACTAAGCCCTTTTTGTTTAGAAATAGCATGGTGTGTAAAGCAAATAACAATGCTCAGGAATAGTATTACAAGTTACGTATTGACAAAGTAACTTACTGCGTGGAAAGCGGGGCGGGTTGTCATTAACATCAGTTAGGGTGACAGTTACAGAAGTAGTGCCTGATAATCCACCATTCTGCCCAACCATGTCCTTTGCTTGAATAACTAATAGATATTGGTCCTTGGCTTCTCTATCCATATTTGGAAGGGCAGTCTTAATAACACCTGCAGAAAGACAATGTGTCAATGGTTGCACAAATATGCCACCACGAAAGCTGAGTTTGGCTTTAAAAGGTAACAGCAGATCAATGACTGCAACAAGAGTGGAATGAATTAATTTCAACACTAATATCACAGATTTTGACTAGGACTGACATACTACAATTTTATTTTAAGCAGTCACCAAAACCCACCAATTTCTATTTAGTACTAGTTTCACTGGGTAATGCTGTTCATGACTGTGTTTTCCAAATATCTTCTCCCCGAACTAGACTTCATAATGTCTGGGGTAACACTCCCTTCCTTGGAAGATGTCCTTTTCTGTGTTTGATTTCCCACTCTTATAGAGCTAGGAAGAACATAATATTCTGCATTCATTTTTAAGATTCCAAGGTCAAGATTCATTTCACAATATTTAGAATAGCTATTCACATTAACTCTTACTAATATTGATATCATGCCACATTTTGCAGATACATTATCTTATTTTTCCATGTATTTGATTTAACAATGCCCACTTCTAAATAACTAGCTTAAACACAAGATTTTTGATTTAGTAATGGAAATACTGCAATATCTAAAGTAGTTTTTGTTATGTCCATTCGATGATATGCATACGATTTGTAATTAATTGATTTGAAATGAAAACAGGAAGATAATTCCATGTTGCATCCTTTCCGTTATGAGGATATAGATCAAAACCAAATATGCCTTCTCAAAATACGATGATTTAATGAATATTTCATGCTCAGTACACAGTATTGCTGCTAACTCTGTTTTCCAGAGAGGCAGCCGTTTACTCCACCAGCACTTAGTGACAGCAGTGAAGGAAACATAAACAAACTAAATAAAGAAGAGACATTGGGACACATATCTCTTCATCTGCTATTAGTTGAATCTCTAGTTAGAGTTTTATTTCTTTCTTCCCTTCTGAATGCAGGACTTGCCATTAATCACCTCTGTATTGAAACATATATTTCACAAACAGAACTGTCTGGCACTATTTCACTCATTTTACATGACATGTTAAAATGCAATTAATATAAAATTTCATAGTGTTATTGTTTCTACATTACTTTTCCTGGCCTTCTTGTTCTTCTATCATATTTAAATTACCAGGCAACATTATCCAATCATTTGGAATATAACTGTCATGCACACAGGAAATTTGAGTATCACATAAAAGAGAAAACATATGCAAACATTTCAGTCTGAATTCTTCAAAATTTTGATTTAGCAGAAACTACCATACTATTGTTCAAGGGCTGTCTGCAGTCATTATGACAATATACAGTGTACATACATATACATGAAGAGAGAGGGAGAAACAGAGAGAAAACCACTATAAATCAAATTCATTGGAGGGAAAAAGACAGTTCTAGATATCCCAGCTGAGCATGGACCTGTTGCAATATGAAGATAATTACAGTACTTATTTCTGCAAATTTAGATGTTGCTAAATAGAGTGTGAACTTTTGGTCATAGCTTTGAGATTCAGGTCTGATTCACATCACAAACCATTTATGATAAAAAGGGTAAATATTTTTTTCTCCTTTGTCTTGACTTGGCTATGTCCAAAATGAAGATTATAACTTTTCTCCTTGCTGACGTAAGTGAAGGCTCAGGCACTACACTGAAATGAGCAGATCGAGAAACTATTTTTCAGCTTTGTGAAATGATAAAACAGAATGGGCAATGTTTACTAAAGTAATAAACGATTAAAGGTTGCATCTAGTTGCGGCTTAAAAACATTCACAAAATTCCATGAAAATTGTAAAAAAAAGTTTCACCAGTTAGTATGTTGCGAAAGTGGCAGCAAAATGTTGTATCAGATAAGCATAGGAAGCACAGCGTTTTCTTCAAACGAATAAAGCGATTAATTTCCCACAACAAAAATTCAGTTTAAGAAGTAGATTGGAGAAGTAATCATGCTGTAAATCTATTCTTATGGAAATCTGGCTATGTGACAGATACTTCTAAAACAAACATCTGCAAAAAAATTGTTCACAGAATCACAGAATATGCTGAAAGAACCCACAAGGATCATTGATTCCAACTCTCAGCCCCACACAGAACCATCTCCAAGAGTCAGATCATGTGCCTGAGAGTATCATCTAAATATTTCTTAAACTCCGCAAGGCTTGGTGCTGTGACCACTTCCCTGGGGACTCCATTCCAGTGCCCAACCACCCTCTGGGTGAAGAACCTTTCTCTAATATCCAACCTAAACCTTCCCTGACACAACTTCAGGCCATTCCCTCACGCCCTGTCACTGGTCACTGTTCACAGCATCTTGAAATCTTCATTGATTACAGAGATTGCAACAGGCAGTAGACCAGGCAGTCAGTAAATTGACAAGATAAGAATTTCCATTCCAGCAAAGTTTGTTTATTGCATAGCTCAAATGTATGGTTTTCGTAATCTATTCTAAAGAGTAAGAAATTAAAAGATCAGAAAATCCAAATGTATTCCATTAACCAAGAGGTCACATTAATAAGTTCCTAGCAAGTTTTAATGTACATTTTCCTTTTTCTCAGCATTACTGCAAAGAGTTTATGGCAAGTTACCTGTTTTTGGCTCCACAGAGAAGTAAGGTTGTCCCTGCAATATGCTGTAAACCACTCGAGCACTGTTGCCATAAGTAGGATCATCTGCATCAGTGGCTGTCACTTGAACCACAGAAGTACCTGTAAAGTGTTTAAGAGACTATTGTACATGAAAGATCAAAAAATCTGAACTACCCTTATTCAATATGCTGTGCCAATATGTATCTGGAACAGTGTGAGGTGGCTTTTTCACAACTGCTCATAATTTCTATGCTGACTCAGCTTAGTATATAAGGTTCTCTTTGTAAACTAGTATTATCAGCTATTACAGAGTTCCATATTCCCAACAGTCTCAGCCTTTGACTCACAGCAATAAAAACTATTTCACTCAGTAGCTTTCCCTCTCTATATCTGCCTTTGGTTGGCGGAGGATATATGAGCAATATTTCTGTAATGCTGTTGATGCCTGAAGTCTGTTTTGAGTATGAAATATAGTAGTAGTCTTCCTTCTAAGAGAAGTCTGCATGCTGAAATTATAATGAGTCATTAGAAATTCAAACATACATACATATATATGTTTTATACATTCTGATAATTTTACACAAAATTAATGTTAGCCACGAAATTATTTACTGCTTCATAAAGAGATGGCTGAAGAGTTTCTGTTTCAACTCAGAGAAAAACTGGTCAAAAGTCCTTTAAAAAGTTTTAATTTTCCTCAATAATATGCAATACTTTAGTATCAGTTGCAGTAATAACCTTGTGCATACAGATTCCTTGAGCAAGAAATGTCTCTTTGTTCAAAGGAATAAGAAAGCAAAACGTCTAACTGGCTAGCAAGATGGGTATATTTTGTGAGAACCTCATTCTGCATCCAGCTCTTACTCATTATGTTTTCCATGTCAGTTCCCATTTGTTTTGTTCTATGCAACAGCTTCCATGATGTATGCTGAGAGCATAATAAAACAACACTTGGGAGGCAGGGCTTTGGCCATGGTCACCACCCTCTGACAGGCAGAAAGAATTATTTTTTCCCACTGGCAGATTGTCTGGAACATTCAGACCTTCCATTCAACAGCCCAGCGACCCATTTGGAGGTTAGACTGCAAATTAATATTGTAGAAATTTGGCAGATGCCCAGTAAAGGTCTTCAAGAGAGGATCAGATTGCTTCATAGGCTGGATTTAGACACAAGATCAGAGAAAAGCATTTGTTAAAGACAGGGTCCATTTTCCAAAAGAACATATTTTTGACATCTGAAAATGAGCAGCAAGTCTTGAAATCACTTTTTAAGAACAAACTGAATAGCAAGTATCCAGGGTGAACTTAACATCAGTTGTATTCTGGTCAGTTTTATTTGGATTTTTTCAAGAAATGGTGGGAGAAAGTTCTGAAATTCTTCCTATCTGATATAGCATGTCCCCCATTCATTTTCCTCCACTTATCAATGCTCAGCCAAGTAGAGCATCATAAATGGATCCTGAGACTAGGCTGAAGGTTTGGAGAGAGGATTAAGTGCAGCCCTCCATAAAATGGAACAGATTACAAAGGATGGAACCTGCTTGAAAGAATTCTGACCAAAAATGATCGTTCATAAGATAACTTTATTCACTTAGATTATGGTCTAGCTAACCCACATTCCTGATCTCTACTCCTGAAGTATCCTTGACAAAGTAACGTGATTGCAATTCTATTTAAATGCAATTTTTCTCTCTCGGGGACTGTCTAATATTTTTGGACAGGGAAAAGGTTATTCTCAACCTGAAATTTCACAATCACATGCAACTATTAAGTAGATGGAAAGTTTAAAAAGAAAATTGGTAGTTAATCCATCAAGTCATTTATCAGTTATGGGACTTAAAATACATCAATTTTCTGTTCACTAGTAACTAAGAGCTTTGATCCAATATGTCAAACTGATTTTACAGATTACTCTATAATGTAATTTCATATAGGGACCTATTTTAAACTTGCCAGTCTCTCTCCAGCTTTTGAGAACAAGGGTATCATAATGACTATTTGACACCCTGTGTTCTTTGTGAAAGCCAGGCTTACCACACTTACAAAGTCTCTAAGCCCTGACAATGAAGCTTAAAATGTCTGCAAATATTGGCAAAAGTGCTTATAAACCTCACTATAATTATGTCTTTGCTCCCTGCTCTTGCTGCTTTCAAGGACTCCAGACCAATACAAGATCAAAGAAATTACAAGCTCTGCAATCTCAGCACAGACATTTTGGAAATGCTGCATGCTTAGAAGTGCTTGTTTGCTGTAAAAATGTATTGATGTTGCAAACAAACCCTCTATATTCTAATGGCATAAAGCCATTATCTGAATCTAATTGCCTCTTTCCTAAAACATGTGAAACCTTTAGAAAATGGTGAATTTTAAGTAGAAATTCTAACACCAAACAAACCTTTCTGCAATAATGCCACTTGAGTGTAATCAGTAACTAAAAATTATGATGCATTCTTAGTCCCTTTGTGATAATAAATTTTTCTTAAACCTTAATGGGGGAAAATCTTAAAAAAAAAAAAAAAAAAAACAAAACAAAACCAAAACTGCTCCTGTTATTATTTCTTTTTGAATTACACACAAAATGTTTGAGCTTCTGAAGTCTCATGCCGAAAGGAAGATTTCTGCATAATATGTTTTTTAAAAAGAATATGCAAGATAACAGAAGGTATTCTAACTATGTGAAAAGTCCTATGTGCAGGAAATAACCTCCAAGGAAACATAATGCACAGAAAGATCTATACATGAAGATTTGCAGAGATTCTTCCAGAAGAAGCTGATTGCTCTTGAACAGGAATTCCTTCAGAGGAAAAATGGGTAGTTGCATCGTAGTTCCAACTACATCATCTTAGAAGAGTTTGTGCACTGAAATTCAGTCAGTCTTTTATTCCTGAANCTCTCCAAGTATTTTACCTCTACAATTATGTCTTTGTAACAAGGCTCGAATAACAGTTCATTAGAAAGAATTCTACATGTAGCAACTTTGTAAACTTTTTCAGCAATTGTAGCAAATACTGAAGAAAAATCTGTGCTGCTTTCATCAGCAACACATCAGTGTTCCATATATTTCTTTTTTTTGACT
>WEIV01012558.1:86132-125764 GCA_013390005.1 Calyptomena viridis
GACTTTATTCCTACCTGAATTAAAACTATGTTTTTTGTTTCAGCTTATTATCCAGCTGAAGGGTGAGGCTTCAAACAAATGCCACTATAAACTTAATGTCAGTGTGTGTTTGCTCCTGTGTGTGTTTACAGATTTTCTCAGTGTTTACTGTTTAGAGCAGTAAAATGTATCAAATGTTCCTCATGAGGGGAAGAAGAGGGNCTGGCACTGCTTGAATTACACAGCTCTGAAAGACATGTGTAATTTCCCTGGGACTACATGTAGCAGGCACACAACAAATATACCTCAGTAGGTCAAAATATATCTTCCATTACAGTGACAAGACAGATTTACAGGAAGAAAATTTCTTCCTCATTACTCAAGCTATTTTAATTTACAGAGAAAGATTCCACAGATTTTTCTAGATCTTTTATGTCCAAGTTTCACTTTCTTGTTACAGAACACAAACCTTTCTTACACACTTCTCAAACTTGTATCACCAATGTAATACATCTGGACATCACTTAAAGTAAAGAACATCAGTAAAATTCAAAGAACCTTCTTGCTTTTAAAAAGTGGATTAATACTTGTAAATAGCTGAGGACAATGTTAAAGATGTTTGGGTTCTTTGTATCTCGTATCTACATTATACCTGTCCTAACTCCACGCTGAGTTTGAAGTTAACTCCACTGTCATCATCATCACAATTTGCTCCACTAACATTTTTTTTTTCCTCTCAGTTAGGAGTATCACTGAGATAGTAGTCACTTCCAGAATACATGCAGAAAATTGCTGTCTCAGGCATAACTTAGCACAGCTGCAAAACCTTTTCCTATTTCAGCAGGGAAGTATTCGTGATCAGTTTTGAAGTTTTCAGATAGATAAAAAGCTATTTCTCACACATTATTTCACTTACACTGTTTGGATATCTCAGAGTTATGCAATTACAGTGCACTCATTTCTCTTTTAAGACAGATATGGAATCTGGAGCTTTGGACTGGATCAGAAAAACAGAACTGAGNAATGAAGTAAAATGCATTGGTTGATAAATTGCTCACTGCTATCTAATGGGCTGGTAATGTAATTTCTTTACTTCCATATTTCATTTTCCCTTATCTAATTTCAGAAAAACGCAGAGTCTGAGAAAGACCAAGGTGTCCTGGCACTGCTTGAATTACACAGCTCTGAAAGACATGTGTAATTTCCCTGGGACTACATGTAGCAGGCACACAACAAATATACCTCAGTAGGTCAAAATATATCTTCCATTACAGTGACAAGACAGATTTACAGGAAGAAAATTTCTTCCTCATTACNAACAGAACTGACGTATCTAAATCAGAGTAAATACATTATTTCAAAATAATTATATCCTCACTCTGCTGCTACCTAACTTCAGACACTGAATGCTGACACTGTGAGCAGGTCAGGGTAAAATGGATCCCACATTCAGGGACTTTCAAGATCCAGAGCACTGCATATTCCTCAGCCCTAATGGTGGGGGGGTTTATTGAACAAACCATATGTCTGTTCATCTCACAAATCTGGCCACTAGGACTCTCGATGCTTTCGCAAGTTGACTGGAAAAAGCATCCATCTCTCCTACAGCAGAACAGTGGCCTGTGCAAGCAAGAATCTGTCTGGCTCTGATTTTCGTTTAAATTTTTTTTCGCCTCTTTTCTTTCTCTAAGACATCAGGATGCATAAGTCTCCGATGTGCTACAGAGACACTGCATGGGTTTCCCTACAGAGCCAGAATCCTACAGTCTACACTGAAATGTTGAGTATCACATTACCCAGGAACTGAAGTTATGGGGTATAAAGATTCACTGCATTTTTCTTCCTTAAGTGATTCAGTTTTTTCCATATCCCATATTCTAGCAGGGCACTGGTCCTTCTCTGGTGTCTGAGACTCTCACATTCTCCCCGTAAAGGTTATTCCACCTTTTATGGCGTACTTAAGGATGTGGTGAATGAGAGGAAAGCAGATAACACCAGCGTACCCAGCAGTTTATCAGCAGAGCAGTTTTCTGGGGGTTAGAGGTGTACAAGTAGATCTTCAGGCAGAGAAAGGAAGGCTTTCTCACCTTGCTGAGAGAAACATAGCACTGCCTCATGGGGATGAAGCTGAGCCCATCAGCACACTGCAGTGGTCTCATGCTGTGGGGCTGCATAGCCTACTTTTCACCTGGTATTTAGACCTACCTATATCCTGAATAACTAACCAGCAGTGTTTTGAAAGAAAAGAGACCTTCAGGGGAGAGGCCAGAAGTGTAAATCCTTCAAGAAGCACTGAGTAAGACTTTCATGTCCCAGGGAAAGAAGAAATTCTGTAGCTTCAGCATTTCCCCTTTGCTCACTCAGTGGCTTGCTGATTAACAACACATTGTTCTTTAAGGAGTCCCACTCTGAGGTCCATAAATCTCATGAATTACACTACAGTGGCTGGTGACCTGGAGTGAAATGCTGAACAGAGGCCATTTTTCGGAGTGATGCTTTGGTAAGAAAACTGCTACTGTATGAATTAGTAAAGTGATTAGCAAGGACCTTTATTATTCCAGGGTTAAGGCTCTGGAAGTGCAAAACTTCTTTGAAATTTTTATTATAACTTTGTTCTACTAAGCTTTTAAAAACTGTCCTGGCCCATTCTCAAGTTAGTAATGCACCATTCTCCACCTACTTAACCCCAGGAAAGTAATATAGCTTTGAGATTCAGTTTATCTTTGTCACTATAGTAAAATCAATTCAATGTAAAGCACTCTAAAGAGCTGTTTTCAATATTTTTATATGTATTTTAGAAAATCTGAGATACCTTAATAGTACAGTACAAGAGAACAATGCAAAAAAAAACTAGGCTGAAAAAATTGTGAAGTTTGGTGCCATTTTCAGATCACCAATATTTCAGTTTCACACAATATATACTTCCAGCGATCTTCAAAGTCACTAATGTAGAGGAATCAATGATTTTTAACAAACAGAATTTTTTATGTCCTGTACCACATTTACAGCTCTGCTACTACCAAATGTGACTTCAAAAATTACCTGTGGTTCCAGCTATTTAATTTAAAGTCCTAGGAAGTGAGAAATACTATTTTCCTTATAATGTTGGCTTTAGAAAACACTTTGCACATTTTTTTATTGTTGCATTTTCTTGTTTGATTTTGTTGCTGCTGTTGTCACCTTTTTTAACAGAAGAAATACATTAAAGATTAAGACTTGGGATTTTTATTTGTCCTTCTTATTATTTTGACAATTATATAAAATGATGTTAGTTCCCAGGACAGTTGTATGGTGCATCTATGGTGGTGTAATCTGCTACCTTGTCTATCACTCCTCTCACTTTCTACACAGACATTCATGCAGAAGACACAACTGCAGCTGCACATGGGGATTATGACTTAAGAAGTAGAGAGGAGCAAGACAAAAGCAGTTTCAAATTCTTGTTTCAAGAAACAGGGAGGATTCAAGGATTCACTGGGTAAATCTTATCTTATCCATTCTGGATCATTCCAGATAATTTTTGTTTCAGAGTCAGTTTGCAACTGTAAATAAAACTTCGTGTTTTCCGAAAGAGGTATTCTGAAAGTTGCATATTTCAAAATCACTCCATCCATTGCCATCTCCACAATATCCATGATGGTAACTCTCCAATATGCCTTGGTTATCAAGTAACCTTATTTTCAGTATAAGATTCATGATCAAATTATTATATGCTGATCTTATTACTTCTTTTTGGCATTCCACATTTAACATGAAGATTTTGAGAGTTCTGGTGTTGGGTGTTCCCTGAATTACACCATGTACAAAAAGGAGTACATAAGAACAGGAAAGGGAAGCAGCAATATTGTACAGTGAGATGATGCATTTTTTTAACAGGATGGTAACTTTTGATGTGCTACGAAAGTTAGCAGAGAGTGAACAGATCTAACAATAAAAGCCACACAAGCCTTGTGAGAGGGGCAGTAAGTATAAGAAGCGCACCTTTTCTTGTTTTTTAGAAGATAATTTACTGAGTGCCTTCTATTTTCTCTGAACTCAAACTGAAAAAGAGATCATTTACTCTTCTTAGGCCCAACTCCTAGAACTCCTCTCAGTTTTAGAAAGTGCTTGCTTGGATGTGTAAGAGAAGAAAACAGTCAGCTTCACTCAATAGCAAAGGCATTATTAGATTATCTCTTTTAATAAACCTAATTTTGTTCTCACCTTTTTTTTTCCCTGCAGCAATATAGCTTAGTGTAGGTCTCCCCTAATGCATTTATGTTTATGTGGACCTTTAAGGTGATGATTATTCTAGGGAAACCTAAATAAAACATTTCCTTCAAAATTTCTAATACCAAATAGTTTATGGATATTGCTTATTTAAATGTTAAAATCTGTACAACCAAACATGATGTCATTTTGTATCACTTGTCATTAATGTATGCTAATGCTGTATTTCCAATAGACAAGGACATTTAGTTTTATCAGTAAGCAGAGATACTGCACCGCATTATTAGAAGTATTTAAGGTATTAAAACTCATTTATCTGGCCACCACTGATCTGTTTTATGTCTGAATTAGATATTTGCTCTTTTTCTGATTTTCAGTTCAGGTTCCTTTAAAAGCAGATGCAATGTTCATATGTCTCTCTTCTCTGCTTTTTCTTCCCCAAAGGTCTGTCTTTGCAGTTGTTCCTCCCCGTGCCAGCATGGTTAATGACTCATTGCAGAGTTTACAGATTCTTGGTGAAGAAGAAAATCAAAGGGACAATGTGAGCAGCTGACGGTTTTTTGACACAGCAGAATCACAGAGGTAATGGAGAGACAGAGATGGACGGGGAAAACATTAGATACTTCAATACAATCTAGCTCCATAGCTCCCTGAGACCACAGGAAATGTGCACTCCTTTGTAGAACTGAAAAGTTTGCTCAAGGAGGAGTTACCTTGCCTGCACCCCTTCTTTTCTCACTATGAAAGTAACTAGAAAGGCAAAAAAGGAAAGAAAAATGCCTTCTTATGACTGTGCAAGCACTTATAGTTATTGGTGATATGGAACTGATGCAACTGCAGCTTTATTCCTGCCTTCTTATTAAAAGCAAGAAGGCACTAAGAAGTAAAAAAAAAACCACAAAAAGAAAAAAGAACAAAAAGACAGAAGTAATATTTTTGTCAATTTTATAACCACAATTTACTATCACAAAACAACAAAGAATTGATTGTGGGAGGAAGACACTAATATCTTTATGTCCCTTCCTCCTCCTCCTGCTTTATGGGAAGACTTTTTAAAAAGGACGTATAGAGATTTAACATGTAATTTCAAGAAGATGAAAGAAAGATGGTGATTTGAAACAAAGATGTAGTTTGGCCACTTTCATTAAATTTTGGTCATCACAACAGTCAGGTTCTTAAAACTTCTGTTCTTGGGTTCACCATTTATTCTGTTCTTTGATTCAGTATTTACTGTGATTTGACATAGAAATCCTTTCCTCCCAATTATCACTGTTAGTATGTATTAAGATTTGTGATGACTCATAAAGTATTAGATATTTTTAGGGATTTTTTAATTTTTTTTTTAATATACCATGTTTTTCTACTATCAGGATAACTAAGGGTTCAATGTTGCTGATTTGAAACAATTTCAATGCAAACAATAAGAAATATCTAAAATTCAGCATAGACAATGGAGTTAACATTTAAGTAAAATCCAGTGTGCACACATACTACATTTCTGCAATGTTTAAGGGTTTCACAAAGCCATTAGTTACTAATACGATTGTTGTTTTCAAAGGGAGCCATGAAAATCTCACTCTCATAAACTGAAACTGTATTTCAATATCAACAACTTAAGACATCTTTTTTGATTTCTTTTTCAGTCTCATTACAAAAGTCATGTGGGACAGAAACAGATTCAGCAACATTTTATTGATGTCAGTAAGGGCTTGTGATTCATATAATTGACTTCACACTCAGGCACCAGTGAAAGTATTATTCAGCAGGTAATGATTTTCTTATAAAAGCCTATTTTCCAAGAAATGTTGAGAAAATGATAAAGGAGTTCCTGCAGGGTTTTTGTTTGCTTTTGGTTTTATTAATTTACGTAAAACTACAGTACAGGCCTAGGCTCAGAAAGAAATATACTGGTCTACATTCTGTGCTTTCAGCGTAACAGATAATACTGAGGACAATATAAAAGGCTATACCTAAATCCCCAATACTTTAATTAGTTTGAAATGAAGGAATATGCTTATAATGCTGCCAGAGTTTCCATGTCTCAGCAGTGTTGTGGGTATAGTAGGGAACCAGCCCAGACAAGTGTGTCACAGTGGCACAATTTGCCACACTGACGTACTAACAATTTCATCCACTGTTTTGTTGCCTCTAGAGTTTCTCTTTGTCAGGCACGTGCAGAGATAGTTGTGTAGGAATAAAACAAGGCCTGATGCTGTAGACCACAGTATAACCACATTGTATTTATCTAACGCAAGTAGTTGGTGAGAGGCCTACTAAAAACCCAGTCAGCCTAGACAAAACTTCTGTTCTGTGTTGATTTAAAATACCCAAAATAGTACCTGGAGTGCTCAGAGCTGACCAAAGATGTGAGAGCTTCTGAGACAACTGATGTCCAAGATATTCCCGAGACGTCTTCACACCCAGCACTGAACTTGTAGGCTGCCTGAACTACGACTGCCTCTAAATCATCTTTTTTCTTCCTGCAGGTAACACTGAATGACCACAAACCAGACAGATATGTAACCACCCAGGATCACCACAAATGCAATGAGGTAATGAGAAGTTACCTACCAAATAAGCACATTTCACATTCACATGCCTTTGGGAGTACCAATTGTGTCATCCCACAACTGATCTTTAATAGGCCTCCTGCAGGCAAATAGTATAACATTTGGTGCAATTTGACCTCCAAGACCTTCATATTCAACTGTATATAAAGCCAGTGAGAACGGAGCTACATCTACAATCAAGATAATCATGCAGATGCATGATTAAGAAACTGTTGTAGTTTTAAGTAGCCAGAGGTTTTTTTTATTAGCTCGGGGGGCTATGAAAGAGGCTTCTTTAAGAAGCTGCTGGAAATTTCTTGACTCCAAGCTAGCCAAGGTCAGCTGGTAATGCCTCTGTGATAACATATTTAAGAAGAAGGAAAAAAAGGCAAGGCAGAACATCATGACCACTTAAGGGAGAGGAGAGTGAGAAGTTTGATTAANAGCAACCTCTGGCCACAACCCCCCCATTCCTGTCTTCCCGGGCTGCTGAGGGAAGGAGAAAGATCTTTGAAAGAGGGAGGGGGGGGGGGAGAAAGGTGTCTGTAACATTTATCAAACTTCTCACTCTTAAACTCTCAAGCTCTGATTTTGGTAGTAGTGAATTCTTACTATTCTAAGTTAGAGCCTGTTTTGCTTGTGAAATACTTAATAAACAGTTGCTTATAATCCTTATCACAAAAGTTGAGGGGTTTTTTTCCTTCTCCCAGGAACTCTGGATGTGTGTGTGGGTTCTTGGCATTTAGCCGGAGTTAAACCATAACAGAAAGCATAGGATAAGAGATAAAATAAATAAGAATGATCACGAGGGTGGAGAGGAAAACGAGCTTGTTTTTTCTTAAAAAAGTAAAAATATCCACAAACCAAAAACCAAAGTGAATGGAAACATGGACAAGTCTGAAGGACCAGGAGAGAACTGGAATGGGAAATAGACTGATGAAGGACCTCAAATTAATGTGATAAGGCAGAGGAGATGAGGCAATAGGAAGACAAAAGAAGACAGGTAAAAGGAAGAATGACAAGTTGAGATGGGAGGAAACACCATGGAAAAATAAAAAAAATACAAATGAGAGAAAATACTGTACAGTAAGTGGAGCTGATCTCAAGTGACTGATGGGTGTTAGGAGAGGAAACTATTTGAGAATACCTCTGTACAACTTTATCAACATCTTCTTTTCATACTCTGCTTAATACTAAAGAAATTAAAAGAGTTGATAACCTATATCTGGTCAGGTGTCATTTTACTGAGGATGCTTAATACTACTACTCCAAGTGTACAAAAAAAAAGCCTACTCTGGAGGAAGGAAAAAAAAAAACAAACCATGCAATTTAAATTGCCATTGATTTTAAAGTCCTGGAACCAGAGGAGCAAACATAACAAACATGACTGATGGGCAGGGAAGGTAGCATAACTGTCAGCTTTCTTTGAATGAGCTAGACACATTTCTTAAAAAAACCCCAAAAAAACAACAAAACTTATTTCCCCTGTTAATGTAGTTTCTGAACTTTCTTTTTTTTTCCTGTTTCAGAATGCATATTTTTGTGCAAATTAAAATTATAATAGTAAGAATTTATATCAATTTACTCTCTCCCATCATCAAACATGGAACAAGCAGTGAAGTTTTACTCTTCCCTCCTTCCTCTATGATGTTTCCGCAGTAAAAGGTTCAGAAATATTGGTGGAAGAGTTTAGTGAAAGTTATACAGCCCCCATAGTTTTACGTGACGGATCAGTGCTCCAGGAGGATAATAACCTTATCACCTCAGCCACATTAAGTGAATATTTAATTTTAAAAAAGGGGGTTAAACATGAAAGAGAACAGTGAAACTTCTTTATTTCCTTGATGGTTATTGTTCAAGCAAAATTCAAAATAGAAGTACTAAAATTCTAAAGCTTCCACTTCATAACATTCCAGTTAGTATCTAAGTAAGTCCTCAAGGCTTCTAAGCTGAAGACAAAGTTCAGACAAAAAGTTCCTCTAGGAATAACAGACACTATAGTCTAAAGGTAGTGAGCTGAATAACTAATAGGAAATACTGAAAACCTGATGTGATAATAGCAACTATGTCACATTTCTATGATTTTTTCCTCTTAATAATACTTACACACTATGTGTCTATAGTGTTCTCTCCTCCTGTGTATACTTACATAAAGTAGCTCTTTATATAGAAAGCGATTGCATATATGTATACATTTAAGTGCATGTATGTATACATACATATGCATGCACAGACACACACACACACGCACACACACATACACAGATTTATTCTGTCCTCTCATTTTTCAACTTCTGCAGACGCTATACGCACAAATCTGTGTCTTTTCCCCCTTCCCAGTCTTAATAAGAACATGAAATGCCCTGTGGCAACAGGGAATTGTGCAGCCAGCCCATTAAGTTTACTGCAGCTATAGGAGGAACTCAGAAGCAGCTGCTGATCTAGACGGAGCTGAGTGGGCATATGTAGCCGGCTGAGTATTCTTGAGGAGTTTTAATGGGCCATCATCTTGACATGTCACTCTCCAAAATGACTGTTTGTCATTCACACTCTTAAGAAGACAGTTTGGCAGCTTTGGGAGGTAAAAACCATCTGTATGCTGTGTATCATCATGTACTAATTGCATAGCATTTATTGGGGGGGGGACACAACAATACTGTATTGTAGCACCACCAAGAGTCTATAGGCATCATAACACAGTCATAATAGGAACTGAAACCCCTCACACACAGCACACAGGCTTCAAGCTTTTCAGAAATCAGCTTTCTAGAATGGGGAAACAGACTACAGTGTTTGTAAATAATATGCACGTTGGAATCCTCATCTTTGGGCTTTTTGTTTTGTTTTGGTGGTGGTGGTGGTTTTGGGGGGTTTCTCCCCCCCCATATTACTCTCAGTCTATCAGTATTTATTCCTTGGAGTACTCATTTTGAGTATCTCAGTAACAAAAATGAGTAATTGACAAACCAAGCCACAGAGAGATAAATTTGCTATCTGACTTACCATACAAAAACGACTTCTGTTTTTACCCAAAGAGATTTAATTTTTCATTAAAAAAACAATGACTCAAACCTCATTTATACAAGTGCCTGCAACAATTAAATCATGTGAAAATACCACTGGAGCAAAATTCTATTTACAAATCCCTGAATGTTTATTCTTACCAGCTCTGTTTTTAGTCTTACTTATTCTCCACGAAAGGGACTAAGTTCCCTTCCATACATACCAACAGTATTTTCATGTGATCCATATCTATTCATAATCCACCATACGACTTGCTGTTATATACTAAACCAACGTATTTACTGGTCCAGCGATTTGATTTATTTTGTTGCCAAGAATCACTGAAGCTCTAAGATAAAATTCTCTTAAAGTCACTGCACTCTATTTCAGCAGTATAATAAAAATGTGTGAGGATGCTTTTTCCTTGCATTCTCCACATATGGCTTCTATGAAAGTGCTCAGGCTTAAAGAATGTAGCATGGCAAATAAATACCAAAGACCTTCACAGGAGAATATCTCTGGGCCAGCAGATGTCTATGGGCTTGAAAAGTTTATGTACACATAGCAGCTTGCAGAAATAGAAACTTCAAGAAACTTCACTCATTCTTTTCAAATTACTTCCCCACTACACAAGACAATCTCTGCTTGTACAGTACTGATACACACACAGTAAAGAAGTGTTTCTGGAGCATACATTTTTCATGACTGAAATACATATATGGATGCATAAATATTTTTTTTTACAGTAATGCATTTGCTCTTATACCACTGTACATACTTATATTAATTATTTATTATTTCAATGTTATTTATTTATTTATTTATGACCAGGCAATGCATAAATGCACTTTTGCTTATGGCAGACAACGAAGGGAAATAGAGGAGATGAAACAAGAAAGGCAGTACAGAATTTATATACCTGCAATAATGCAAAATTAATGCTTTTACTTTTTTACCTATTAATGAAAATAGAAATAAGAAATTAGGATACGAATAGGGTGATTGAAAAATTGTTTCTTCCTTATAACCTTTTCTACTTAGCCATAATAATTTGGGCTTAGGATTTCAATCATGGAAAATTAAAGTATATTAGAAGAGCTATTTTCTCCATCTCTAACTCTGTAATGTAAAGAATTATATCTAACAGCACTGAACAGGAAAAATATTCATACATACTTCTTGTTTGAATACCTTATCAATAATACCAAATTTACAAACAAAAATTCATTTGGTATTAATGTATTTTCTGAGATAAGACATGTACTTATACTGAATGTATTTATTTTAGAGCGAAAATTATACTTCCAATATTGTCTCTTCTTTGTCAAACTACTGATCTATAGTTTAGAGTGATTATCCTCTTTCTGCTTCAACTATCCAAAATAGCTTGCAGCATTGCTTGGTTGATAATGATTTTTCTCATAGGAACCTGCTTCCAAAGAACATTAGTACCAAGGAATAGATGCCCACAGGGTGTAGAGATTTTTTCTTTTGTTTTCGTTCTGGTTTTATGTTGTATCAATTCCTCACATTTAATTTGCTGTTGAAAGTTTAATGCTACTAAAGATCGACACATAATCTTAGCTTGTGTGTTTGTGCGAGGTACTGAAACTCTGAGAGAGTAGAAAGAAGACAATGGTAAATTATGTAACTGTAAAGCAGCTGAAGTAAATACTCTTATTAGTTGTATCTGTTGAAGCTTATAAAGCACTGGACTACAGAAGAGAGTATGATCTGATAATTTTAATGATGAAAAACTTGCAATGTAGCAAAATTTTAATTAACTAGGTCCACACCCTCACTAACCTATAATTTCCTGCTAACAGTTATGGACCTGTTAATTAATATTTACGAAACTGGTGAAACAAAGCAAAATTCAAATACTAGACTAAATCTTTAATTTTTAATAAAAATTATAATACAGCTCTCAGAATAACAGTGTTTGTTATTGTGGTTTTTTTCTTAAAAATAAATTCCTATTGTCTTCCTTTATGAAGTTTTATGTTTGGAAAAATGCAGTACTTGGTGCTGACTATCCTGAAAGATATATAGTCAACTTGAAATTCACAGTTCCTCATACGAACAAATTGGTTATATGTTATAAAATATTTCACACCATCCAGGTATTTCCCAAAGCATTTCAACAAACCTAATTCCATAAGTCTTTACACTAATATCAATGGGACTACTCCTAGACTTCAAATGCAAAATTAAGATTTTTATACATGCCTACATCANAGAACAGAGAATTTGAACACAAAATTTTACTATAACATTTTAATATGAACAAATTCTTTCATATGAAAAGGGAAGCAATTAGTATCTATAGTAAAGCATTACCATTTCATTGCTAGTATGACAATATAACATGAAATACAGCATGACCCAATAAAGCGGAGTATTAGGTATAGACACTTGTGTCTTAAAGTCAGTTCCCTCAAAAAAGAGCAGAAGAATCCCTTGGTTAACCTATTATCTTAAAACACAGGTTACTGTTGTTAGTGTGTTTACATTTAATTTAAAATCTCTTTTTCAGTCTGGCTTGATTAAACACCTTAACATTTCTGTAGTGCTTTCTATTAACTACTATGACCAATTTCTAACACTGAAGTTCAGTAAAGATGAAACACTGAATGACAAATAAGACGTTCTTTTTTCAGTAGGCTATAGGACAATTTCTTTTTTTTCTCTTTATTCCCCTACTATTATATTTCTCTAAAGATAGTTTATCACATTGATTTTTACCCCAAAGTGTTTCACTAATCCGTCTATCCATATATACTGGCTAGTTAATTCACAGCCCATTGTTCAAAATTGACTTCAAAACCCAGGGAAATTTAACACTGTGCTACATCAAATTAAATCTCTGTTTTAGAATTTTCTGAGTTAGGAAATCATCCTTATCCATGTACATCTTGTGAGGACTTGCTTAGCAGTCATGAAAGTTGGTACTAAGCATATACCTAAGTACCTTTCTGAAATAAAGCCTCAATCCCTGTTCAAAGAGGAAGGTTGCTTTAATGAACATGTGCATTACATAGACTAATTAAAAGAAGCAGCATTGAAAGATTAAGTGATTCCATTATGTACATTCACACTGTAGCTGTTCAGTATTCAGAACAAGCTGAAACAGGGTATGCACAGTAAATATGGACACTTGAAGTGCTTTAAACTGTTCAGATCATTTAAAGTGATCCTTAGTGAATAAATACTTTCAAAGGTTTGATTTCTCCTTAATTTTTTTTTTAACCATTCAAACTTGCAGGTCTGCCAGGGCTTTCAGATATAACCAGGATGGTCTCAAGATAGTAATTCATATTTTGATAGGCATTTTAATTCCACAGGATTAAGGGCTAGGAAATAAATACTTTAAAGCCCATGTTTTGTGCTGGTTTTCAGAAAATACTTGAGGGGGAGGATAAAGCATTAGCATTTCAAACCCATAACAAACTGCCTTAATGTGAACAACACTAGTTTAATTGTAACACCTTCCAGATTAGAAGGATTTTAACAGTTCTGTGTAAAGGGCAGTGCTCTCCTAGTGCCTTTTTCTATGTTGGTGCACATGATGAGTGTATAACAAAGACAATTTCATCAAATTCCTATGCAGCCATTAAACCCTGTTTTCTTAAATCATATTTTGACATTTCAACTTATGCAAGAAGATATTTATGTGTTAAGATTGAAATTCACTTGGTTTAAAAAAAAAATCCATGGATATGAGATTTGCCATGTACAATGCTGATGCCAATCCAAGATTTTTTCATTTGTTCTTTGTGATTTCACGATAACATACTCTTGCTGTGTTTCTTCTCATTGTCATTGCATGCTGGCAATACAGTCTATGTATGTGCCACTGATAAAAAATTACAAGAAAATAGTGAAATGACAGGTGTTATTTTACATTGGCCATGTATACCTGCTGAATTTACATTAAAATTCAAATTGTGCAGACCTGTTTCTAATTCTGAAAGCTACCTGGCTTCTACTGAAAATTTCAAAGTCTTCCTTCAGAAACTCATTTCTGAAGGTTCCTGTACTTCCCATATAGTAAGAATTTTCAATTTACATAATGACCACTCTGATTATCTGAAACAACATGTCCTTTTGACACTATAAAAGGCATTCAAAAGGGTACATAATTCAAATTCTTAGGTGGTCCCTGATGAAATCAGAGCACTTTCATCTAATGATCACTTACACATAGTTCCCCTTCTGAGTGAGCCCTGGTTCAGTGAAAACAATGCACAGTGAGTTCCTCATGAGAACACTCCCTGCTTCTGAAGCATTGTGGTGAACATGAAGACACAGGAGTTATTAGTATTGTGCATTCCATTAGCTACAAACCAGATTAGTCATCTGAATTTGCTCTCATCTACCTCAAATATTTCAACTCAAATGACCATTACTAATTTGCCTGTCATACTTCTTGTATATACCATCAAACATCTCCTTAAGGGATCTTTTATAATAGTATCTGATGGTTTTATTATCGTATCTGATCCTTTTTTTTAGTAAGTCTGAAAACAATTAATTACTCGTGGAGATTAGAATTTAAATCACTATAATACTTGCCCCCCAGCATTCAAGACTGATCTTTCCTAAGTTTCACTTGACACAGCATGGTAACTTCTCTACCAGATTGTCTGAGCACTCTCAAAGCTTAATTGATCCAATTTGCATGTCTCATCCTAGCAGAACTGTGCATCATTTCTATCCTCTTGGACTAAGTGATCACAATCTAATCACTTTGTGTATAAAGCAGATGGAAAGTTTCCAGCTCCTTTGCTATCCCTTTGCATGCATCCATATTAAAGCAATTCTAATTCGACAAGCAATCTGATCTTTCTGTATTTTGATAGGATTACTGTCTCATTGATAAGCCTTCTGTCACCAGTTGTAACATTTAGAACTTTATATTCAAGGCATTTGCACTTTTGTCTCACACCTTCTGTGTGGTCCATTAAAATGATCACTTAATTTAACAAACTTCCCTTAGGGAAATTCTATACAGCTTGGGGTAAATCAGTACAGCTCTGTGCCCTGAAAGAAGTATACAATTTCTATTAACTGAACACCCTGTAGTTTTAAGGGAAGTCTTGTACATTCACAGATAGTGCCAAAATTTTTATACCTTTTAAAAGGAAACTGTTACTTTAAATTCAGTAAATATTTTCCAAATAGTAACTGCTTCTACACATGAAACACAAATCTCTTATTTATGTTATTTTGTTGTACATTTTCCCTTCAAAAATGTGTAAATTGTCATTTAAACACAATGCAAAAAGCTAT
This sequence comes from Calyptomena viridis, assembly GCA_013390005.1. Taxonomy (NCBI): domain Eukaryota; kingdom Metazoa; phylum Chordata; class Aves; order Passeriformes; family Eurylaimidae; genus Calyptomena; species Calyptomena viridis. The sequence goes on from WEIV01012558.1 coordinate 101,165, forward strand.
ATTATTTGCAAATATGTGAAATCTATCTTATGAAGATAACACAAATAAGAGCTTCTGCAAAGAAAAGTCACAAGTAGATTAGTCAAATTAATGAAGAACCTACAAATTTCAAATATCAGTAAAATCAAACTTTCTGAAATGAACAGGAAGTTCTACTTCCTAATCCCACCTGTAGTTCACATACGGAATTTATATTCCCCACCTTCCTATAGGAAGATGTATAGTTTATGTACATCTTTAAAGGTCACTGCATTTCTTCAGCTATACTCTTTCCACACATTCCTAAGTGATGATTCCACTGTCCCACGGTACTTCTGCTTTTCTGAGAATTTGTGGTTTGCTAATATTGTCTTATTTTTTTTCCTACATACATTGTTTTTATCACTTCTTCCACTTTTGCTCTCTCCATTAGTTGCTATTTATGAAAAGGCAAAAAGACTGTTTGGGGTTTTTTAAAGTTTGTTTTCAGTGAAGAATACACGAGAAACTCTACAGTATGTTGCTCACTGAAGTGATCAGTTACTGGTAGTCAGTGCTCATGACAGCAAAAGGTAAGGAGTACCCTTCAGTCTGCTCTGCAGCTTCTTTTAAAAAGCTGGAAGACTGGAAGACAAAACCAGTTGCTGTATAACAGAATAACAGAACCAGAATACACTGCTAAGGTCTGCAATTTTTGTCAAAGGTAAAGCATGCCAGTTCAATACAATCATGCTTTTATGTCCATATATACAAAAAAATAGTGGTATAAGTGGAAGGGTAGTAGTTGTTCAACAGCAAATTTACTGAACTCAATAACTGGCAAAAAATACACTGAATTAATCGACTAAACAAATTTAATCATAAAAAAGGCATTAGGACAGTAAACAGGCTGTGTATTAATGTGCTGAATGGTTAAAAGAGGGAGTATAAAACCAGCAGTGACTTTCTTTGACTTGCATTTCAAATAGACTCAGTGGACAAGTCACATGTAAGCTGTCCATATTGCAATCTTGGCTGAGTCTTGTAAAGACAAGCTTTTTCCAGAAGATGCCCCCGGTTACATAAGGAAGTAAAACCCCTGCTATCCTCAGATTCTGTTCTTGTTTTAAAAATTTATGTTCCCATAGCTTACAACTGCATTTTGCAGGTGTAAGTCAGTGGAACATAACAAACATGTCTATGGATGACACAGTTTGCTGTCTCTCAGCTGTGTTAGCTCAGCAGGACTAATAGCAACAATAAGTAGAAAAAAATTATCACCAGAACAGGCAGGTGTGAATCACACATAGAATTCATCTACTGAGTAACACAGTATAAATTTATAACAGTAATTTTTAACAGCAAATTTCCTGCTAGTCTGTAAACAGACACTTACTAGACCATTATATTGTTTTTAGTGAAGACACACAGTTTAAGCCAATGTGAAGACTCATGGCCCTAAGCAGCCTTTTCCATGTGACTGCGGCTTCTTCTGACAGTTCCAAACTCCTGGAGGTACCTTAAATACCCTGAAGGTATTTAAATACTGAGATAAAAAATTTAACAGTATTGAATGTTTGAGCCCAACCTTAGAGCAAAACATCAGGGAGGGTCTATTGATTACTGAGACACACGACTTCAGAAATACAAACAGAACAGCTCTTACTTTGCCTTCCAAAACATCAATCATAAAGTGGTATTATCCTCTACCAAACATTATCAAAAAGTGCCTTAATGTGTAAGAAAATCTATCTTATTTTATTGCATTACTTCTGCTGCAACAAAAACAAAAATGCACTTTGATTTTTAGATTGCATGTAATGTTCATCCTCAGTTGTATTTATATTTTCACCAAATCCAATTTGCTATGGGGGAAAAAATAATCTGGTTTCACCCCATGACTCTTGAAAATGGCACTCATATCGTTTCTGTTGGAGTTCTGTCATCAGTAAAGGTTATTTACAGCTAGAAGAGTGTTCGACTCTAGGAAAATTTGCAATATTGCAGAACATTTTGTTCACTGTAATAAACTAAACTCTTCTAACCTTGATAGTTAAGCTGCAGCATGTTTCTCCTTTATCTTGCTCATTATTTTATGAAGCAATTTTCCAAAGAATTTAATCTGATCCACAACCTGTTAGCATATGCTGCTACAGCCCAAAACGGTATTCCGAATTGGTATTTGCAGTTTAAGTATAGCACAAAGCATGCATCAAATGGTCAGAACCGGAAGGTGGGCCACTACCTAAAACACAGATGATACCATAATTTCAGGAGCAGAGGTAAATATCTTCAATTTTTAATGCAGTTTGCAGATACAGACCCTTATATCCCTAAAGAAAACAGAAGGATCTGTCATCACGGTGGACATCTTAATCCTTTCATCTTCCTCACAGCCTCACTGGTTGCTTGGCAGGTATTTTGGAAGCATTACAAAGCACCTGGACCCTCAGTGTGTATCATCTCACACGAAAAGCAGTCATTGACTTCATATTGTGCTACTAGAAATAAAAAAATAAAAAATCCAGAAATATGATTTTGCCATGAGACTAGCACAGTGGACCACCATCTCCTATCCATCTCTTCTTAATAAAATAATAGATGAATGGAAATTGTTGAATGTGACTTATATACTCTGGAGCAACATCTAATTTTGACAGGACATTGAAATTAGTCTGCAGGAAAAAATTCTCATGCAGCCTTCCAACAGATGGGAGGAAATGTATTTACATAAAATGACGAATGTCAAAATACCAGTCTAGAAGAAAAGGTGTCTACTAAGGTGCTCACAGCCATGGGTGTCATTATTTCATTCCATTAACTCCCAAGAAAAAAATGCTTTGTAAGGTGTGAGCTGCCTTCTTTAGTGGTAGCCCAGAAAATGCATCATTTTGATTTTTGGCTCTTATTGTGGAAATAGTCTGGACATGGCCCATTTGCTGCCCTGACAACTGCACATATTTGCATCCTTCCATCCATCTGCTGAGAGCTCAGGCTTGCCTGGACTCCTCCAGATCTGCATGTTGCTTTTTTGCTTACCCATGCTTTATCTTGACCCAGCAATTCTTGGAACCTCTATGTATGGAACACTGTTCTGTCTTGTTCAATGCTGTTTGGTGCTATTCTGCTCATGTTTTAGGCTTTTTTTGAACAAATTCCAAATTCTCTAGCCCTCTCCAGTAACGTTTTATAAGAAATATTTGCATCTTTCATTTTCTATGTATTGCTTCCCTCTTGCCATGAAAGAAACATAAAACCTAGTTCTACTAGTTTTTGTCTTGATGATATTTGCTTTTGCTGCTGTCTTGTGTCACAGATTACCTTGCCGCACATGGCATCTTCCTCTTTTGATTACAAATGAGCTTTACTTACTTTTTGGTTCCTTTTAAATGCATCTGCTGGTTAAAATACCTAGTTCTCTGCATATTCCTCAAACCTAGGTGTTACTGGATGTCTGGCTAGTTGCCCTTCTTTTACATCTGTGCTAACATAACCAAGTAAGCCAGCACTGGTACCTACAAGGCTGCCTTTCTAGAACCCACACAGTGGATTGATGAGACTTAAACCAATGTCTGAGCAACACAGATGCACATAGCTTCCTTAGAAAACAGCAAGGGGAATCGAGATGTATATATAAGGTTACCCTCACTTCAACTCCTGGAAAGGCAATGGAGTGCATCATCCTGGATGCCATGCCTATCCACGTGGATGACATGAAGGCGATCAGAAGTAGTCAGCATGGACTCACTAATTGTAAATCATATCGGACCACCTGACTGCTTCCTATGATGAAACGATTACCGGATGGATGAGGGGAGAGCAGTGGGCATTGTTTACTTTGCTTGACTTCAGCAAGTCTTTTGACAACGTCTCTCACTGCATCCTCATCAGCAAACTTAGGAAGTGTGGAGTGGATGAGCCAATAGTGAGGTGGATTGAGAACCTGCCAAACTGCAGATCCCTGAGGGTCATAATCAATGACACAGCATCTATTTGGAGGCTTGCCACTAGCAGTGTCCCCCAAGGTTCAACACTGGGCCCAGTATTTTTTAACTTGTTCATCAGCGACTTGGATGAAGGGACAGGTGCCTCCTCAGCACGGTCACTGATGAAACAAAGCTGGGAGGAGTGGCCAATACCCTGGAGTGCTGTGCAGCCCTTCAGCAGGACCTCAGTGGGTTGCAGAAATGGGTAGAGAAGAATGTCTGAAATTCAAGAAAAGCAAATGTAGGGTCCTGCACTTGGGGATGAATAACCCCATGCACCAGAACAAACTGGGGATGATCTGCTGGAAAGTAGCTCTGCAGAGAAGAACGTGGGGGTCCTAGCAGACAACAAGCTGTCCATGAGGCAGCAGTGTGTACTTGGGGCCAAGAAGGACAATGGTATCTTGGACTACGTTAGGAAGAGTACTGCCAGCAGGTCAAGGGAGATAATCCTGCCCCTTCTCTCAGCCCTAGTGAGGCCACTTCTGGAGTGCCCAGTGTGTCCTGTTCTGGGCTCCTCAGTACAAGAGATGTATGAAGCTCCTGCAGGAGGTCCAGCACAGAGCAACGAAGATGTTTAACGGACTGGAGCATCTCTCCTGTGAGGAAAGGCTGAGAGAGCTGGGCCTGTTCAGCCTTGGAAAGAGTCGACTGAGAGGGGACCTCATTAGTGTATATAAGTATCTGAAGGGAAGGTGTCAAGAGGACGAAGCCAGGCTCTTCTCAGTAGTACCAAGCAATAGGACAAGAGGCAATTGGCAGAAACTGATGCAGAAGTTCCACCTGAACACGACGAGTAACTTCTTTACTGTGTGGGTGACTAAGCACTGGAATAGGTTGTCCAGAGAAGTTGTGGAGTCTCTCTCACTGGAGGTACTACAGAACTGTCTGGATGCAATTCTGTGCCACATGCTCTAGGATTACCCTGCTTGAGCAGTAAGGCTGGACCAGAGGACCCACTGTGATCCCTTCCAACCTTACCCATTCTGTGATTAGATTTTTATATCCTAATCTAAATTAGGATTGCTAAAACTGATTGCTTTGGTATGTTCTTTTCAGTTTTACATCAGGCTCTGGAGTGAAAAAAATACAGCAAAAAGCATCACCATGGTCCTTCCCTTTTCACACTTTCTTTGGGATACTTTTTCTTCTCTTTTTCAATCTCTATTTTCCTATACTAAAAGCAATAAGACCAGAATTTTTACATTTTCTTTGAATCTTAAATTAAATTTTAATTGATTTAATGTGTCAGTATAAGCAGGAATTATTTCTCAATGTGAGGTCCCTCCATTACTTCCCAGACCTATATACCTATGGACACATTTATATATATATGCTCCATCACTGCTATCACTCTACTACCAGCATGTTTGTTCCATAAAACCTCATTGAACACTCAGTTTATCAGTCAGATAAATTGAAACAACTTTTCCAACAACTAATATTTCCTTTGCTTTGGGACTGATACTCACTCGAGAGAGTACACTTAATTCAGCATAAAGAATAAAATGGAAAAGCAATAAGCCTTTAACATCCTTAGAGTGGTAGTGGACATGAACTCACAAAGAAAGAAACAAACATGAATAGTGGAATTGGAATCTTACAGTGAGAAAGAAAGTAATAGTTTCACTTGGCTTATTTCCTGTTTAGAGGAAGGTATAATAGAGTGCTTTTGTACATGGCTTTTTATTGTCATGAAGATATTCAAAAAAGAGAGGGAACAAATAAAACAGCAGTATGCATAAACACAAGACTGCAGTGCTGATTCAAAAGGGAACCTTTTGAAAGTTTTGCTTGGCTAAGCAACAGTTAAAGAGTAAAAGATGGGTGGGGAGGAAAACAGTTTACATATATATGAAGATTAAGAACATCTGTGAGCAAATGGAATTATTTAAGGGTTTTCAATATAAACACTATGCAGCATTACAGCCCTGCAAGTTAAAAAAGAAACATAAAAATATGCCAAGCACTTTTCCAAATGCCTACTCTGCCCAAACAATGTATATAACTTGTATAAGAAAAGACAAGTTAAGCGTTTTTCTAGTTTATGACATTGCATATATACCATGATTATGGAAACTTAAGAAATGACCATCTGCTTTTCCCAGCTGTGTCTGAAAACTTTTCATTGTTACAGGATAACAAGCTAAACTTTGCTTAATACAGCACCTGTCTACCTTGTAAGGAAAATGAATTGCTCGATTGCCTAGTCAGCAGGGTTACAATTTAGTACCTCAGTATGAAATGTTTAAGCAGCTTATCATCCTTACACACATATCCGAGTACCAGATTTTCCATATTTTGGAAGTATTTCAAATGGAAAGTAACTGTGGGTTCAATTCTTCTCACACATACTCCACGGCAACAGAACTGCATGTCTTTGTAATCCTTAAGGTAATTTCTCATGATTTACAGAAACAAGAAAACTAAATGAGACAGGATGACTATTGCAGTATTTGTGGAATTCAGGCAGCAAAATCTCTTTATATCACCTGGAAAATGACATTAAGTGTATTTCTTTCTGCTCAGAGAGGGCCAAAGAATCTCCTGTGATATAGGCAGATCATTATGTCAGATCACTGTTGGTCGTTCTTAGCATACACCCTATTCACTCATATGAAACACCACAATGCAGGCCTTCAGTGCTTTAAGAATACTACATGACAACACAAGAGCAAGGCAATGTGTTTTCACTGTCAAAATGTGATGTAGGTTGATACCTGTTGCAAATAATTCCTCAGTATTCCTCTTTTACCAACCTACAGAATAAAATATCAGTTAAAAATTCAATTTCAAAATGGCCAGATAATTGTATTCCCACATTAATATTCTCAAATGGTCTCCTAGGCTAAATAAAACTGATCTCAAAATTCTGGATTAAATCTTCGGTTACTCCAGGAACAGCACAATTTAATAATCAAAACATATTAAAAAACTTTTGCCTTCTTGAATGTTAAGAATTATGTTCTTCTCCCAGGGGAGGTTCTTCAAAAAAGACAGTTTAAGACTGAGCCAGTAAGGCAGATTTTGTATTTTCTGGTACATAAGTAATTGCACACCAACTGCTGTATGCAAAATACCTATATTTGTCTTGGTATTCTTATTTATCTGAAAAAAAAAAAAGTTTTTTCTTAGCTATGTTTACAACTTGTAGAGTGCTCCTACCATACTACGTGCCTCACACCCACATAAATAACAAACTTACTTTTTCAACAGCACAGGGCTGTAACACCAGCAAATACTTGTACACGGACAGAAATATTAATGGTAGTAATTTTTTAGCACAGTCAAAAACATCTGCAAGAATTAATACTAAATATATTCTACAATTTTATGAGCATATTTATTGATTTTTGTGATCAGTTTCTTCTCATGATTTATTCTTCTGTTGTCAATGGATCCTCTTTATTGGTTAAATTTACACTTAGCCTGGGAATGTTTAGGTGGCTCCCATTTATAGATTGAGGCCAAGTGATCTAAGTTAGGTATTCACAAGGTTTATTTATATCAAGGAAACAACTCCCCTCCCTATTTTTAACTAGCTGATCCTCCTTCCTACAGCCTTGAAGTTATGAGAGATTAACCATTATGACATTCTCAAACTTCTGCTCCTGATGTGGGCTGGTATTTGTAGCACGACCACGGTTTGGACAGTTGGGACAAAATTAGAGTTCTCCCAACAGTATAAACTCCCCTGCCTTTTCAAAGAGCTACTTGTCTCTAATTTACATGACAGGAAGTATTTCTTTCAGTGCAAAAGAGAAGATGCTGGTAGTATAAGGCAGCTAATAGTTACTCTGAAAGAACTGAGCAACCTAGTGCATTAACATCTTTCTTCTCTCAGCAGTTCTACCATTAGCACTTAGCTCAGCTATCTCTTCCTAGGAAATGCATAATGCTGAGATTTTCCAGAACTTTATGTAAAAGACAGCTAAATGCACAAGAAGGAACCCTCCCCTGATTTTTTCAGCTCTCTAAATATGTTGTCCCAATTACTTCCTTTAACTGGTTAAAGTTAGCAAAGAAACACTGATATATGTACACAGGTACTATTTTATTAAGTTATTACTAAAAAAAAAGAAAATGAACTTAAGAAATGCAATACAATATTTAAAAACAAATGCAGAGCAAAGAAGAAATTCAGCAGAAGAATTATGGCAAGGCAGAAATAGTCCTGGCAGCACTTTTAGACTGTGACACACGGAAAATACTTAGTACATGGAATGAATGCCCAATGAGTCTGTAGACAGACACTTACGGCTAACAGAAGAGGTATAAGAAAGGTAACATGAAAAAGGTAGTGTGACAGCAGGATACAAGATGTAAAACTTTAAAGCATATGCAGTTTGATATTTTGAATTCAATTGAAAAACATGCTTTATTTTCACTCATCTGAAAGAAGATGTAGCCTTGTACTAATACAGATATTAAATAGTCTGTACTTACGAATTTTAACTTGTCATCCATAAAGGCTGGGAAGTAAAGGCAGGAAAGAAGTATTATCTGTTCATAATGTTTTAAAATGCTGCACAAATCTTGTTTCAGAACAAATAGCATTCTAACTTCACAGCAAAGAACAACTGTGATCTATTGTTCTCCAACTATTTTCAGACATTGACTAACATTATATTTCTCTGAATTCTGTCATTGCTTCTTAGCCTGCTACTGCCTCTTGCCTTACAAGAGTTCTGCCTCAGAGCAGGGGTTGTGTTTGCTTGCATTTTGCCTAGCATAATAATTCATGAATGGACTTCCTTAGCCTTAGAATAATGCAAATACTTATACTTTCTTTACAGTCATATTTTTACAGCACTTCATTTCCAGTGTTAATACACAACTGTGAGAATACAGGATGGAGGTAAAACTGGTGGTTGAATGACTGCCAATAGCAAGAACTACAGGACCAAGAACACCCTCAGGACATGAAAAGGACAAGCAATGTCAGAACATCACTAAAAAAAGTCAGCTGAAGCAGTATCAGTTTGATTGACATCCAAACAATAAATCTCATGCTTTTATGAAAATTAGGCATTTTCTCATAACCAGACAAGCATACAGGAGACTTGCACCTACACATTGTTGCAAAATTACCTTTTACTTTTGCTTTTCTGTTTTGTCAGAGACCACAAAACATAGTTTTAAATAATGCCCAAAAGTCATTTACAACAGAGCATTGCAGGTAGAGCTTATTAAGTCTACTGAAATACAGAACTGGTATTTCAGGATTATATAAACAGCACGGCTGTGCCATTGAATAAAAAACTGTGATGAGGGCTATTTAATTTATGGATGTTGTCATCACCTTCACTAACCTTCCTCTTCTATAATGGCACATGTTAAGGATCAATGTTCTATATTATACTGAGAGATCAAAAAGCTGCATGTTCTGGTTCAGCATCCAACCGTAAGTCTCTCAACTCTATTATCACTTCTAATAACGAAATTACATACAAATTATCTTTTAGTGCTTCAGCACGTGAAATTGTCATCACTTTAAATCCCCGCCATAAAACCCTTTTCTGTACCTGTTCAATGTGCAAAGAAGCCTTCCTGTAAAGGTGGAAAGAGGAAATCACACTATAGCTGTGCTGGCTAATGAAATCAACCAGGAAAAAGCAGCACATTTTTTTTGATAATTCTTCCTGCATGTCTTAATCTCACCATTCTCCCCAGAGACACTTTAGCGCTGCATGCTAAGTAGGAAAAACTCAGATTGTCCGTCAGCTCTCAGTTATTCAGGGTAATCCACATAAAACTGAAGGATCCCTTCACCAAGACCTATTCAATCCACAACACGAGTAAGCGGGACTTGACTGTTTTGTCTGTTCATTTGTTTAATTTGCAGCACTTGTGGCAGAAAAACATTTGCCAGGAATGGCATGTCCCATTTTATTTAAAAGGTCAACTGTTATCAACTTTCATAGCACAGAAAAGCAAAGAGTTCCTGAGATGGATAAGTATCAGAAATATAGCAGATTTGTTTCTTCCCTTTCATAAATGGCCTTTTGGGAGTATATAAAACAACAGCGCTTCAAAGATCACGATAAAAGTAAAGATAACACAAATAGAAAAGGATAAAAAAAAATGTAACAAAGGGGAAGTTTCTTTCTGCATTATTATGCAGTCTTTGTTTTCCACATAGAGGTCACAAAGACAAATGAAAAATAGGTGTTTTCAGTTTGGCTTGTATGGACTTTTTTTTTCCAAAACAACTTGTGGTGGAAAAAAATTTTAAAAAGAAGGAAAAAGAATCTGTGCAAAGCTGTAGTCTTGCAGAGCAGACATGAACATTTACCTTGTGCAAGACGTTTGGAGGGACAAGGCCCAGGCTGAAGCTGAGTAGAAGAGCCCAGGTCCCTGTGGGCACCTCCAGAAGCAGCAGGACGGTTGGCTCCCTCCAGGGAACCCGAACCACGTTCTTCTTTGCTATCAGCAAATGAGGCAGCCCAGTCTTTTTCACCTACATTGAGACGTCATAATATCACCCCATCTCCTCCCCATTTCACAGAGTGTCAGTAAAACTGCTGTAATGCAGTTTCTAGAGAGATGAAAAGTTGTCTGGGCTACTTCTATGCAGAAATCCTCAGATCTTTCATCACAGATGAAATTCCCTCTGTTTCTCAGCAGCTGATATTCCCGCAGATCAGTCCGAGTTTGAATGAGTGGCCAGCACTTCCACAGTACTCACTGCCTTAAAGTATTTTAGCAAAGATGCTCATTATACATAACCCACTCATGATCACAATCTAATTATCATTAGCCAGATCTGAAATTGTCAGGCTATGATTCTATGAAAAGAGCTCTACTGCTTAATACATCAGTACGGCTTCATGTAAGGTCACAGCAAAGATAAATATAATATAAGAATAATTCTGTCACTTTATTGACACAATCACCAATACCTTTGAAAGATGAGAAACAAACACAAAAACCCAGTATCCTCCCGTCTAGCCTCCTTCTCGTCAAAATGATGAGACTGGAAAAGTCTACCCACTCTCTATGCCAACGATAATATACACTTCTTGTTATTTCTCTGCTTTAAAAACCCTTTCCTCATCCTGCCTGGAAGTTCTCTTAAAACTTGTAAAACCTGTAAATTCTCTTAAATAAATCAATTTTATAGGAAAAGTCTGAGTTTGCTGCTTCAAGCTTCACTCATTCTGCACTACTCTGGAAAATAATAATAAAAATATTAGCTTTTATGCACTTACGTCCATGTTTGAAAATTGAATACAACAGTATTTTTTGTATTAAAACAGCTAGAATAAAAATGAAGAGGCAGGTAAAATTGTATTGGAAGGCAATGACTGTGAGCTCTAGAAAACTATATGCTCTTAGTTCACTCATTCAACATTTTTTCTTGATTTTACAATCTAGAAATTGCAGATTAGAATTTACACTTTCCTTTCCCACACGTTATGAATAACAACTACACACAGGACATCTTACAAGTTCCAAGTGTTATTTTTGAGAATTATCAGTGAGCCTCTCGAAGTTACATATCAACTTATTGGGTTTGTGCTCAATCAAAAGTCTGTGTCCTTCATATGTTAGTGAGATCTCAAGGGAAAAGAGGAGTTCAACTCAGCAAAAAACTTGAAACTGCCCTGTAACTATACCTAAATTTAGAGCCATTGGAAAAAGAGTGTTGGTTTGGATCCAAAAGAAAACAGTGAAGCCAGCCATTAATGAGTATCTCACATGCAGTTCTCAGCCTTGTTTCATTTTTTCAGATTTATTTGTGGCTTCTTTTGATTTCTTTTTACTTTTTAATAAGAAACATGAAAGTACTACTGGCTGAGATTTTTTTGTGATAACGCTTTTGAGGGGATTGACACTCTTGCAGCAGAACACATTAAAAGAAATTAAAAAAAATCCAAATACAAAACAAACAACATTAAAAAAACCACAAACCCGCAAAAAACAAAACTAAACACACACGCCCCCAAAACAACAAACCAAACAAAAACAACACAAAAAACACACCCAAAAACCCCACCCCAAAACTAAAAAAACACACACACAAAAAAACCCTGCATGTCTGATATTTATGTAAAAAACAAAAAAAAAATGTAACAACAAAATTTTCAACTTCTACTTCAACTGCATCCTTTTTTTGACAATGTGTACTTATTGAAACTTCAATTACAAGACTGTATACAGCTTTTCAAATATGCAATGCAATAGAATACACTTTTTCCTAATTTTAAGTGTTTATGTATTGGATCATTTAAAACTGCTCTAAACTATTATTTTTATCCCAAATAGATCCAATTAAAGTAATTTATATGGAAAATACAGAGTAAGGCACTTCACAAAACATACCACCAAGCAATAGTAAACATTTTCCAGAAAACAGAAGCCAACTATGCTTCTAGCTCAATTAGCATCACAGTTAAGTGCCTCATTTCCTACATGGCACATCTGGAAGAGAATGGTGCCTATTCAAACAGGTAAATGGACTAAACAGTTAAACACTTTAGCCCTTCCAGAGAACACAACATATGCTATGATGACAGACAGAAAGAAATTGTACATGGTTTGGTCCACAGTCTCATTACATGTTAAGCACCTCCCAAGTGGTGCTCGGCTGTACATTCAAGACGATTAAAATTCATACCATGGAGAGGAAAGACCTACATTAAAAAAATTTTAAAAAAGGCACAAAACTTCTGTCACCCCTGACTCCTATTAGTGTAAAACTAAATATACTCCTCCAGAGGCCCCGTCACCTTAAGAAAAGACATCTACGCACTCAGGAAAAAAAAAATTAAAAAAAATTATCAATAAACAATTGTCCAGAAGGAAGGCTGCAATACATCTCAGGTATGGATCTGAAATCTTGTTAAACAAACATGAAAACACAGAAAAATTGAGTGAGACTTGCCTTACTGAGGTGAATAGAAATCCCTGTTATGTTTTTTACAAGGAAAAGGATTTTACCCTGCATGATCATGTAATTAACATGTCAGAATGCAGACACCCAGGAGGACGGAGTTAATGCTGAACACGGAATTAACACTGGTATTTCACAACCCTTGAATGATTTGCTAACATTGTGTAACCCTAACATTCTCCAAATGCTGCCTTCCAACCAGAATTGCCTAAGGCTTTGTAAAATTGAATAGTGGTGGGGAGACGATATTCCCTATCGCAGCTCCATTTGCTTGAGTGTTTCTGAAGCCTTTTTATCTCACAACCCTTAAAAGCTGGAGGAAGGTCCTCCTTCGTGGATGTGCAGTTAGACTGGCACCCTGCAAAGCATCCTGAAGGTAAGGCAGTGCAAAACTGACCTCCTCAGGAGCAGAACACTCTGCAGAACATAAGGCAGAATCTGGTTGCTTCTTTCATTTATTTGATGAGAGAAGTGAGTTATGTCAGCTTTTTGCTTCCTGTAGCTTCCTCACCAAGGGAAAAGAAAAAGGAAAAAAAATTACAACCTTCATCTCCAAATCTCAGTCTTCTCAGTCCCTACCTGCCTGCAAAGGATTTGAAACAAGAACAGTAATATTTTTAAGTGGAGAAGAGAGGGAGGAAGGTGACTGCTGTTCACTTCAGAGTGGTGCTACACATAATATGTTAAGACACAGAAGAGAAAATCACTTCTTCACCTTTTTGCTCCCCTGTGTGGGAATGCAGCTTCGATCATGATTGCACCTCAGAAGCCACACAGTGAAAAGCCTCTCCAGTGAGAGGGTTAGGAACTGGGTATGTCTTATCTTACAAGATGCCCAGCAAGGACTCTGTTTCCAGGAAGATGGGCTTCCTTTTGTAAGTGCAAATTTTTATCCGCTTTTCCTACAAAATGGATTGCTGGTACAAATGTGAGTTCCTGAGCCAACAATTCATACTGCTGATATAAAAGCAGGCTAGGCACAGACGGTTTCAGAAAAAAAAAAAAAACCAACACGGTTTTCATTTCAGAAGATATCTGCTTATGGATGCTAGGGCTCCCGTAAAGGACAGGAAACAGCAGACTGTGAAGCTAAAAATAATGACATACATGCAAATATCATGTACTGTAGTGCTACCACAGCATTTTTGGCCATAATATAGCAATTGACTGAATATGAGAATTACTACAGATTAAAAACAGTCTTCACTCGAAAATTTTGAGATATTTCTTTTCCAAGGGAAAGATTCAAATTTTCAAGCCACACTTCCTATTTCATCAGTGGGCAAGAATGCCAAATAAGCCATTTTCAAAGGCAGAGGAGAAGCTCCAACCTGAGAACGAATCTGCCTAAAAGACAAGCTCACACACAACCAGCAGCTGCATGGCATCGGAATGGAAAATGCTAGACAACCTAAGACTTTACAAAAACTTTCAGGACTGCTGTAATACGAGACAACATTTCTGATTCTAACACATCTTTCTTAAAGGATTAATTGTACAAAGTACCAGTCCCAGTTCAGAAAAGGACCTAAACACAACCATAGCTGCAAACACAAAAGCAGTTCACCATTTAACTTGATTATTCAATTAGAACGATTAAATTCTAAGTGCTTAACTGTATTAACACAAACATCAAGGTTTTGTCTCAGTATGATGCATTAAGTAAGCTGAAATTCATTGCACTTTTACATTTGAGACAGTGGATTTCAGATTACTTCATCTCCTTTTCTGCAAGCACGCTGTTATGCCAAAAGCTGTCTCTGTTTTCTATGCTATGTTTTAATGAGAAACTCTATTAATTGATTCTGATATTACAGAAGAAAAATGGGGTTTCCTTTCAATAAGAAGATTATACATAAATGTTACACAGAAACACCAGAGGCGGTTTTGTTTGGTGGTTTTTCTTTATTTGGGCTCTTTTTCCCCCCTTCATAATTGCTGAAGGGAGAGTATTACCCACTAGCACAAGGCAGTGAATGGGCTAAGGCCCAGATTCACAGCTGTGCTCAGTGTGCTCCACATGCAGCAATGGGCACTCGGAATGAACCATTTGGGATGCCCTGATGTAAGGGCTTGCTCTGTGCTGGACCTGTGCCCATGAGAGGCAAGATAAAGCCACAAGGCTGTGCCATGTGTGGAGGACAGAAAGGCCCCCAAGGTGCTAATCTGCCACCCAGGCAATGTCAAAGCAAAGCAGTAACGCAGACATGCCCTCCTTTTCACTTGTCACACCCACAGATGCCTGATTCTTTCCCTCTTGCCTTCAGTAGTGGTGATTTTTAGGGTGTAAACAAAATAATATAGAACTTCTGTTTTCTGGGACTAGCTGTCTGTTCTTAAAAAAGAACATTCTTCATTATGTTCCTCCATTTCTATGTAAAAGAAATAAAATCTAATGTAAGTAATATTTTCTTTCTGTCAGTGGTGGTAAAACACTTTAATTACTGTACTCTGTTAAAGAAGCAGTGCTAATACATAGAGCTCTTAGAGAAAAATGTGAGAGGAATCTTGCATTCTTACAGGAATGTAATGTGTTGCTGATTTGAAGTACTAAATGCTTTTTCTTTTTGAAACTACAAAACTTTGTCTCATCTTGGTTTAAGTCAACCATGCTAACAAAATTACAATTTTCAGTTTGCAAGATATAAACACATCAAAAAGCAATCATCTGCACCTCCAAAGTTTGTTTCAATCTCCTACCTTTCCTACATAGAGTGGGTCTGTACCCATGTATTCTTCCAGCACAAAGAACTGATTCCACACCCAGCTGCGTTTGGTTCTCGTCCTCCCTGATTGAAAGTAGGGCTTTGACCTGGACCTTGTGAGCTCTGCTTGATTCATCCCAGAAAGACACAGAAGAAGAGCTAGTATCTGCAGAAAATGGCAGAATTCCACTTTGCCCAACTTCATCTTTTTTTTTTTTCCTCCGTGAAAGAAAAAACCTTGACCAAAGCAGGCACAATTCCAGTTGTCTCAGTAGCTCTAGCCTCTGGCAGGGTGTCAGCTGGGAGTCCAGAGATAATAATTTGCAGAGTGGTCGATTGGAAGATGTCACCACTGCTGAATAGCCTTCAGCAAAGAAATGGTGTAACAGGTACCTATCCAGGAAAAAGACAAGAACTGTTGTCAGAATTTTTTTTTTTAAAGAATGCAAATTCTTCACAACTTTCACATCATGCATCAAAAATGTTTATTTATTACTTTTCTCATCATCTACACCAATCCATTTACATAAGAAGTCTCAGAGTTCATAGCAAACTCCCTGGATGGCATTACTACTGCTAAAACAGATGTATTTATAGTCATAAAGTTTTTTCCCGACAGTTCTGTTAATATTAATACACCATTTTTCCCAGTACAAATGCTAATTTTTTTTCTCTTTAATCAAAGCAAGTGTAGTTATTTACAGTCATTTGGTTTAATTCTTTTCTCCTCTGTCTGCTATGGTTTGCTTTACTCATCATTACTATGATATAATTACAAACCAGCTAGAGGCAGGAAGTAATATTAACGCCAGGGATACATCCTAGCTTAACTCTCTTCTATATAACTCTTAAGTAAACTAAAGGAGTATAAGATTAATCAGAACAATTTGATTGATTCTTAGTCACAGTACACCAGATGCTATGATTTGTTCCGATCTGAACCTGACCTGCTAAAAAGCCCTGAGTCTCTCCACTCATTTTTACTACATTCCTAATGCAAATGTCAAGCACGGTAAGAAATATGTTAAGACTAGTTTATATACTTATACAGAAATACGCTCAGAAAGATCAGAGGATAATGTGATTTTGTTTGCAATGAAACCTTGATTTAATGACAAATGATTTTTCAGCACTAACACATACAATTTTTACCCTTTTGTGTATTTGTTTTTATTTCAAAATTTAATCATTTAAAAACCAGTAGAACTCACTAAAAAGAAATATTTATTAAAAAAACCCCACAAACTTCAATACTTAAACAAGACTTTTTTCTGCCTTTTAAGACTGTGAATCTTCTCTGCCCAAGTAAAAATGTACACTTACAATTTATACTTTTAAAAACATTATATTGTCAGTGAGAGTCAAACATGGCTTTGACTTTTGGAGGAATCACCAGGTAAGCAATGCCATCTCTGAAACAGGCATCCTGCTTGTCTGACTGAGCAGTAAGGGAGACAAGAAGCATTTATAAAGTGCCAAACGTGAGGTGAAAATAAGGGTGAAATTAAAATAGATAACAAGGCATTAATTTGGAGTGAACTGCTGCTACTTAGGAAGCCATGGAAGAAAGAAGATTTCATCCTTTCTACATTTAATTATCTAAAAAGGTTAGACATTAAATCACACACACATTAAACGCTCCAGATAGATTATCATTATATCCCTACCCACTACTATTAAAACTGAGTGAAATGTGATATCCACTATCTGTTTTCAGTATGTCAGGCTCTTTTAGCTGCAGAATGCCTATGCATGGTGCTGCCAAAGGTACCTAGAGGGCAGAAACATGAAACAAATAAAAAGCTCTTCTGATTACAGACTGTATTTAAAGCCTTTTCATTGTAATCCCTTCTGTGGTATTGCCCTGCACCAGAAAGGCTTTGCTTGGAGGCTGGTGGGATAAACCACAAACCCACTGAGCATGTTTGCTAAGCAGCAGCAATTTGAAAGCTTCCATATGTGAAAATCCAGTGTCTCCCTACAGGCAAAACAAAAAGAATAGGCAATGTCTTACCTAAAGACTCTAATTTTGAAAACATGATGCTACAGTTATAAAAGACATCACTCAAACATGGACCAAGACTCTTCTCACAGCAGGATTAACACGCAGGTGTCATCCTCACTAGCAGAGCTTAGTTTGAAATTATTAATCTCAATTAGTCATAGCTCAGTTTTGATCTGGCCCTTTAGGTAAATCATGACCATATGACAGTAATTACTAAGAAGCTGGCCATGAGTGTTAAGAAGAGTAGCTGTGCTTCCTCTACGATATGTTCACTTCCTACCACTATGCTTAACTACAGTAAGCGTTGTTTGTAGTAGAGGCTGTTTATGTACCCTTGATTTCCACACTCTGTGTCTAAGTTACATCATGTTAAAGACATCTGATATTGATAAACTGTCAGTTTATTTCAAAGAGGCAGCAGATTGTTATTTAACGGAGTTAAAAATACAAAATGGATTTTCTTAAAAAATGTCAGTAAAACATTTACAATATGTTAGAGTCTTTTCAAAAAGCAGTTTGAACTGTCTTGTTCTTGCTCTGAACAGACATTCCAAACCTAGAATTGCTCTAACCTTTATCTCAAGCAGTGTTCTCTTACATCTTTTCTTTTACACCTGCAAAAAAGTATGAAAGCCACCATATGGAGTGCCATGGTCCCCAGCCACACACCACAGTACAGAACTGAAAAATGCACCCAAAATATCAACTGAAACACAGTCCATATGCTAGACAGCACAATCTGATGAAAAGCAGAATACTCACACCTCCTGGAAAAAAAAAAATTGTTGTGGTTTACTCATTCTCAAATACTTCCATCACATAGACTCCAAAATTCCAATTATTTTCATTCAGCTGTGTGGCAGCACTTTCTGCTCTGAAATACTCTTCCCTCCCTTCTTCCTCTTCTTCAGGATAGGCCTTCCTATTCCTCTTAGAACACTTTTTATAGATTTTTATTTATAGTTCTTTCAGTGCATTGCCTTTTGAGTGTAATACCTCCAAAAGCAGAATTCTCTAGTATTTAAAAATCTTTTCTGATTTGGGAATAATTTTTTATTAAATTGCATTTCATTACTTTTCTTACTGAAAAATATATATATGTATGTAAACATATATGTATATGTACATATATATACACACACACATTTTTACATTTTAATTTAAAAAAAAAAAAAAATTGGGGGTTTTGTCAAAGCATAGCTAGCACCTCAGTATCACCTGCTCTATGAAGTCCAGAAGTATAAAGTCCACAAGTCCACATAAGCAATGCCATAGCATTCATAAAACTGAAAACTAGGAAGTACTGTCGGTGGTTTTTTCCCCATTAAGGCATAGCTTCAGTATTCAGGGTTGCACTTGCAGCAGTGGATATGACAAACACTGACAGCAATAGAGGGTATTCAGTGCTCTGATTCCAGTGTCTTCACTGTCATCTGTGTTTAAAGACTTGAGTGCGAACTGAAGGCAAAAGTGACCTGCAACCATTTTGTACTTTTTGTTTAAAGATGCTCTTTTATGAAATGGTATCACTTTCTGCACAAACAAGACTCAGATTACACAGAACTGAAAAATATTTGCACTTGTAATTGAAGTCATTAATTACCCCAGGACAAAAGTGCACCTTTACATCTTTTTTCTGATCTCCAAAATGCTACTCTGCTCCCCAAATCGGAGCAAAATGAAATCATGTCTCCTCATTGACACTTTGCCAACACCCAACACAGAAAGTAATTTAGGCTTAAAAAATAATATTAGTCTGCTAGTACATTTAAAGCATTGGGCTCTAGCTTTCACATCTAAGCTTGTATTCCCTATTTTCTTTACATATAGTCCTGGCAATCACAAACATGAAAAATATAAAGTAATAAATGGTGTGTAATTTGAAGACTCTATTATGTGAACCGGACAGTGCACGTAGCATGTCTTTACTCATCAGTAACATCCTGTCCATGTGAATAGCTGTAAGAATAAAAAAAAATCCAACCAAACAAACAAAAAAACATAGAAAATATCCACTAGATAGCTAAACTCTCATGTTTATGTTCTTGAATAGCTGGCTGATATATAAAACATCAGACTGAAGAACATACTTTGAAAAAATGATAACCTCTTTATTCAATATATCATAAACCTTACATTTTCTCCCATCTGTTGTGCAAAAATTAAACTATATTTAAGCCACAGTCTCATAGAAGTGTTCTAGTGCTAATCTGAAAAATGTTACTACTTTACTTCGCCAAAACAATCTGCTAGTGTCAAAAAGATACTATTATGCACTGTCTCCAAGGGGCAATCTTGATTTGTTGAAAATATTCAGATCATGAATAAGATCCTCAGCTTTAAGGAATAGTCCCCCTCACTGCAAGTAATTAAGGGTAATTTACACCCACTGAAAATCTCTCTGAATATTTTGCTTCACTTCATAATTTCTAAAACAACACATCATGACTAGTCTTCACTGTTTGTGTGTAGCAATGAGCACTAGGAGGACAAGTCTTCAGTCTCAGCGACATCCTCTTGGAAGCTCTCCTTCCCCACTCCTGGGATTTCCCCAGCCCTATAGGGCAGTTTGCTCAAGGCATTTGAGACCATCTCTGCACCACCCAACCTTTGCAGCCAAAATGCAAATTCCTGCAGACTTCTGCTAACACGTTGCTACCAGTGTCACACTGCCAGCTCAATCCATGAACCATATCATTTCCTTGTCAATCTCTTCAACCCAACGGGGAATTTTGTCCTTCAGCATATTTTGTCCTGAAGTCTTTCCAATGTGCAAATGCTTCGGAAGAAGTGGAAATCCAAAACCTTTTCCATTACTGAACTCCACCAGTCGAAATTGCATTTCTCTATTTTGAAATCTTGCTGTCAGCTCAGGGTGCTCACTGAAGGTGTAGATGAAGAGTTACACTCCTATTGCCTTCTCTCATCCTCCTCTCTGTCCCATTATTCTCATTGAATTGCTTCGATTTTTAATACCATTGCAAAATTTACTGCACAAATCTGGACCTCACTGACTCTGAAAGTGTACCCCAGACACCCACAGTTATCCCATGTTTGTTTGTTTTTTTCTCTACTTTAGTAATTCAGTAACATCAGATTCTGGCTCTTGAAGTAATTATGAGGGTGACTGTTGCCACTGAATCTTGAAGCATGATCTCTTAAACACAGTAGAATCAGTAGGTGACCCTCTGACAGTTGACTGCCTCACTGAAATATTTATGTTTTGACATTCAATTTTATAATGTCCATTGGACAAGGTGTTACATTCACCTTGTGGTACATTCACTAAGTGGCAGAGAAATTTCCCCTTTGTTACAAGACTGCAGCTCCTCCGTATCATACATCCTAAGTATTACAGAAGACTCCTTCACAGGCACAGGAACTATGTGAACCTTGAGACAACAGATTTAGAGGAGATAACATGTCTAATTATGGTGTCAATCGCACTGTCTAGTTATCGCTTCTTTCAGGGAAATTAAAAAATCCACAAACAATGAGGGTCCCTTGGAGCATGTGAAGTGGGGACCCTTCAATGAAATGAAGCTCTGCAAGTCAAGGCAGTACAATGAAATCTAGTAATTCCCTGTGCCAGATGACATTACAACTCCAGACCACAACCTCCTGCCGCTAACTGGCCTAAATATTCACATGGGAGATCTGTAAATGTAGTGCATATCCTGCAGTCTGCATCTGGTTATCAAGCAAAAAACTATCGCTGTTCCAAACATATGGCGCTGTTACACTAAACTGGCTCCAATACCCTGACTCAGGTGAAAGGACCTGATGAGACAACAGAAAAACACTAGGCACACTTCAGTAAATGATATGGCTTAAAAAAATGCATAAAGAAAACTAGGCGACAGCTTTTGGTCTTTTATACACCTCTGCAGTTGATCATAAGATTGCACGAGGCTAGAGTGTTAAATTGTTGGTGTTATTGGTAGGTTTCTTTTCTTCCCCAAGAAAAATTAACAAAAGAAAGATTTTTTTTTTTAATGTAATTTTCTCCACGTGAAAGTGCTTTGTTGTTTTTTCACCTTGCTATGGTACACTTGAAAGATGCGAGTTGCTGAAAAGGATTATGCTAATTTGATCAGTTATTGAAAAGAAACGCCAGCAGTATTTGTGGATCTGAGACCAATCAAGGCAAATATTTAAATTTCCACAAGTTCAATTTCTGCAGTCTCATTTTAGCTGAGGAATTTCACATAATGCCTAGGGATGATTTTCTTGTAGAACTGCTGAATTCCCAGAGGAGGCACTCCTGCATTACTGCTCAGAGTTAAGCCTGGTTTGACAGGAAGAACCGAAGTAACCATCTATTTTATGCACCTTTCCTCAGCTAGAATTTAATGATTTTTATTGCCACAAGAAAACAATACCCAGTAGTAGCATGAAAGTGTACATGAAAAAAAGTGTGTGATAAACTAAAGGAAACAGAATGTCTCAAGAAAGGCCTTCGTTGAAGAACCGCTGAACACATCAAATGCTGAAGCCAATAGCCAAAAAACACACATAGAAACTTACTCTCCAACCCATCACTAAAACTGACTCCCAATCAATATATTCATCTGTAAACCATTTGAAATTTAAAATATTTTCTATATCCATCACACACTGGAGTCAATTTGCGGGTTGAATCCCTTTGAGAAAAGGCTTAGCCAGGTTTATAGCAAAGAAGGAATTTAAGTTGAACTACAACATAAGGTCTTGCATTAATAATGATCTTCTTCAGTCAACTCTCTGCTGAAGAAACATAGAAATATGTGGACACAACATGTACACACACAGAGTCATACGCAAAAAGTATACGTGAAAATCCACATGGATGCTATATCCAGGCTTCTCATCAGATAATTCAGTTAATATGCAGTTATACAGATGCTTTACAATTACCCTTTCATATGAAAAGAATTATTTGCTATTAAATCAATAGCAAATAATCAAGACTGCTTTGCTATTAAATCAATGAAAGTAGACTTAAGAGAGTTGTGAGGCTGTCATCCGACTCTTAACACAATTCTGATGACCTACATCAGCCTTTAATTACAGTAAAGCCTCTCATTATAAGAGTGAAATGCCCTTTGATTAAAACTGCAATCTTTAACGGCTTTTTGCAAGAAAATAGTCCACATTACTCAAGTTTGTATTTTCATTCACATTAACTGACAGGCACTTCTAACATGCAATGATAGATTAGATTATTACTTTTGACATTTTCCTAATATTCTGGGTAGTTTTAAACTATATTAAGTACTCAAACCCTATATATTGCACATACTTAACCTTAAAGTTGTCAGACACAGGTTTTAGCTCCTTTGCTTTTCTTGCCCTGCTGTGGATTTTACTGTAATTCCTTTTTAAATCTTACTTAGCCTTTCTTCACGACCCTAAAAAAAAAAGTGTGCCTGGATGCCTAGATTAGATCCCCTGGTAGGTGCAGACTGGAAAGCCATAAAACCGTGTACAAGGATTTTAAACAGGATGACACATTTGGTCCCTGGAGAGTTCTTTTGAATTTGTTTAATAGGTTTTTTTGGTTTTTTCCTCCGAGGATGATACACTCGTTGCATTGAACTAGCTCTAATGAGGCACAATCCTATAATTTCTAAACATCCTCATTTCACTTCTGCATCTTCAAAATTGTTACGATGTTCCTGAGAGAAAATCAGCATATCTTTATAACTGATCTTTATCTGTTGACCTGTTGTACCTTCAGAAGATATATTCTAAGCAAACTTAATCTAGTTACGCAACTTTCATGCTACTGCCCATCTGAACAGCTCTGCACCTGAGATTATGTAGACCTCTTTTTCAGAAACAGAGTAAGTACTAAGCTTTTAGCAGTTAACAATTCCCTGCAAACTTCGAATAATGTAACAGAGAAGCTATTAGTAGATGTAATAAGAGTAGAAAAGGCAAGTCACACATCAATACCAAGGAGAGACTGTTTCAAAAACTGGCATGCTCAAGAGTTTGGTTCTTTTATGTATTTATTTATTTATTTGTCCTGGAAAAGCAATTTGTTTTCTGCAAACCTGCACAATCACCTATGTTTTAGCTGAAAAATGGCAAGGCAGTATGTCTTGTTAGAGAGACTATGAAGTATACTCTGCCCTTTCAAGTCTCTACTTTGACTTAAGAAGTTATCTACCAGAACACAAGATTTTATCCTCGCAATGGGAAAAAATTCAAGTATCAGCATTTCAGTTCCCAGAATCAGAGCACCTCACTAGTCTCCATCTCCCATCCCTCTCTAAATCCTGGGGAAGACAACATTTGCAGAATCCTGGCTCACCTGAACTACCTCACCTTTTGAAAGCACGAGTATAAAGGCTAAATCATATCTCAAAAAGGGGTATTTTTCTCCTCCATTAGTAACCAGAAGTCTGAGAATCCAGATCACACACCACTTGCTACCAATGCACACAGCCTGTTAGAGGAAAGCAGAACATGCCCGTGTGTGGACGGATAGGTGGATAAATGGGGAGGGCCGGGGCAGAGGGGGAAGGGTCAGTACCATCCAAGTACTGCAGAGCTAGCCTTACCAGCTGAATACTAATCAAAGAAACAGCTCCCATAATTTCAACGTTTGCAAACTCTAGAACATCCTAGACACAAAAGGAGGAAAGCTCTGGGAAAAAACTCAAGAAATTTCCTTGCCTCAATAACCTTTTGCACTGTAACATCACTGCCGGACTTCGAGGCCAAGCAAGCCAGCCGCTTTGGCTTGGCAGAACGGACTGAGACAGTCAGGACTTTGTGCTGCCTGTATTTTGCAGAAGTCCGTAGTCTGCCCTTCCCCCACCCCACTTCCCCGCTCGCCTGTGAGACTTCTCCAAAGAGTCAAGAGTGATGCTATTGTTCTCTTATTTCTCATAAGGTGCACACACGCCTGTAGTCCCAGCACTCTCACTTTCCACGGTTTCGCCGTCACGCCTGGTGCCGGGGCTCCCGCGGACAGTCCCAGCCGTGCTGCCCGGGCCGCCCCCAGCCCCGGGAACGCGAAACTTACCGCGGCGCCCGCGGCCGTGCCGCCCTGGCGGCTAC
>WEIV01012558.1:125877-144565 GCA_013390005.1 Calyptomena viridis
CAGCTCCGTCCGAGGGCACACGGAGGCTGCACAGAGACTCTTTGTACCTCCCGAACACCCAGCGGTGGCTATTGAAGAAGGATCCAGGGAGCAAGCAGCTTGCCCGGCCCCATTTCCCCCCCCACCCCCCGCCTCTCCTCCTCCTCCTCGACAGGATATACAGATGGAGTCCTTTGGATAAAAATCAGGAGCCGGGCTAGGGGGTGGGGCGGGCACCAGTCTCTCTGCCGATTTGCATTTGAAACGCGGAGCTGTAGGAGAGACTTTAAGAATTTTTTTGTTGTTAATTATTTCTCCTCCCGCAACCCACCATACAATTTGTCCTAGAAGCTGCGATCCACTGAGCTCTCGAGATGTGAAGACAAAGTCGCAAAACTAATCCGAACTTGCCGAGTCGCTGCTTTACAGCTTTGCCCTTTCAGCTTCCCCAGCCTGACACTTGCGAAGTACACACTCCCTCCTCTGGCCTGTCTGCCAGGCTGGCGGCGGGCACACGGGGGCACTGGGCCGGACCGGGACCTCTCCTGGTCTCTGGGCCGCGGGGTGGCTCTCCCGGAGCAGGGCACGCACCCACCACCGACCTGCGCAGAGCACCTAAAACCTCGCACCCCTGCTGCCCCCTGTCTCCCTAATGCTGCTGTCACGCCTACCAGCCGCTGTTTAAACAGCGGGGTGATGGGGCGGTGGTGGTGAGCAAGGAGAAGAAGATTTTTTTTTTTTTAAAAGTGTAATAACTAAACCAGGTGCTTTGGTGCTTTCAGAGAATAAAGGGTGGAGAGAGGGGAGTGCGCGCACCGGCAGCAAGAGAAGGCGCAGTGTCTGGTTGGGACTGGTGCGCAGTAGCACCCGCGCACAGCGCGGCGCTGCCTGGGGGACCTGCTCTGGGAAATGAGTACCTGCTTTGTTCGGACGTGGTCCGGCTACGAAAGCGGCAGCACAAACTTTCTACCTCATTTCAACACTGCTGAAGCCGTTTCGTTCTGCAGAACGAAAGAGATCCGCAACTGAAATGCTCAAGAGTCAGGACGCCTCCTGGGAAAAAAAAAAAAAAAAAAAGCAAAGGTTCCAAATGTTGGCGGAACTGCTGAACTGACATTTTCCACGGACAAAAATATTTTTAACATGTACTGTTTTTAGAACAATGGATCGTACCAAGGACAGCTGTAAGAGATGAACCTTGGCCAATGTCTTTTGATTTATATTTGCCAGAAAAACGTTCTCAACATACTAGGAACAAACTGATAACGTGCATATGTAACTAGTTTTCATTCCTATTATACACTATACTGTGAAGTGTGTTGTCAACACTAGTAAAGTAATATGAGGATAAAGACAATTAAAAAAACCCAAAACAATTGATTTGGATCACAAAGGATTTTTAAAAATAATTTTAATTCCTGAATTTATTTGTAGCCTTTGAATACACAAATGCACAATGTATGACAATTTTAATAAATGTAATACATCACTGCTATGCGTTCCTTGCCTTTTAGCATTGCTTTCAGACATGATTTCCAATGTCACCTTCTAATCAAAGAGAGGCAATTCCAACATCATAGCATTTGTGAACTGAAGAAGTGGTTTAGAGAGAGCAAATAGAAGCAATCTTCATTCTCCAAGTTATGGAGAGTCTGAGTGCATGGTTACAACTTAATAGGATGTATTCAGGCAAGAAAATCCTGAAACATGATTGCACACAGTTGCTTGAGATTGTAATTAAGGATTCGCCTTTTCTTTGTTCTCCTTCCCAAATCCCTAATTCATCTTTTACAAGTTAATCAAAATAAGACTCTTTGCACTGATCCTTAGAGGACAAGGTTCAAGGACAGATTATCTTTTTTTTTTCATCATTAAATATTGCAAACACCTCTGCTTTATCTTCTCTCAAATTCATTTGGAGATATAACCCTTACTTGGAAAACTTATCTTTTTCTGCTTACTTCAGTAGCTATGACTTCAATGGAAGAAAATAGAACAGTTAAAAACAGAAAAAAACCTTTGTTTGGGAATACAGTGATATAAAAAAAGGATCTTCAAGGGTCATGAGCTTCATAAACTTAACATTTTCAAACTTTTTTTCAGCTCTTCAGATTCAAAATAAGGACTAAACAGTTTTACAGTCACTTAAAATCTTTATAAAAGAAGAACTTTTTCTTATTAATTTTGATTCTGATCCAGATATTACTAATGGAGAAGTGGAACAGTCAATTATCATCCAATTAAAAAGCTTTCATGTGTAGACCTTCACACAGTATTTCATGATGTTCTTCTTAACTTAACAGACCTCTCTCAAGGATGTGCATTATATTCAAAAATCTAGTCTCTCAAGCAAGAATTAAAAGACTTGAGCTTATTTTTACTATGTTGAAAATAGGATAAATATTTTTGTCTTACTATTTTTCTAAATGCTTATGTTGTCATATCAAAAGAAAATGTATTAAACCCTTTGACTTTCATGGGAGCAAAACAGTGACTCCAAGCAAAATGTATGACTAAGCAGACCAATTTAATTTCGTTGCACAGGCAGAATGAAATATAAAGAAGCAATTATTCTTAGTCACTTTTGGCAGTCTACCATTTTTAGTAACATAAGCAAATGTATATTTTTTTAATACAATTTGTTCTTGACTATCTCGTGCGTTTTTGCCAATGAGTCAGTCCATTCCAATGCATTGACTGGATCATTTTGGCAGTAATCCATACCTACAGTGCTGTTGTATTTTTTTCTAATATGTTTTGTAGTGCATTTCCTCATCTTGAGGGGTACGGGTGTACCATTTCCAGGGGAAAGTCTATGGTTTTTATAAACAAACTTGACCCATGTTAGACTGTCTCTTAGGTAGGCCCTGTAAAGACTGACTGCACTCATCAAAGTATTGGTACTGACACCTTTCCCATCTTTTGACTTTTGAAAGCATCAAGGATGCCTCTTCACAGTACGAGTTATGTTGCTGTTCTGTATAGTGTATCTGTAGGTAGATTTAGAACCACAAAGCCTATCCTGAAACATGCTCTCAAATGCTTCTTAGACAATGTGAGCTTTGGTAGCCACTGCTTATGGAGGATTTTGACTTGAAAATGAAAAAGTTGCGTGGTTGTATTCAGTCCCCTGAGCCTCTTGACTATTGCTTGACATTGACATTTCTGTCTATACATTCATAATACACATTCTGAAAAAGAGCAATGTCTGGTACCTGCTATCTGGTTCTGGTAACTCACTATGTGGGAAGAAACAACTTCCATTATGCACTCAGCAACAGCTCATAGAATTCCTTCAATATGAAAATGTATTAGACTCAGAGGCAAAATGCTAACTTTTCCTTACTTTTCTTAAAAATTTATATGGATATTAGTCTTTCACAATGCAAGAAGAACTTAGAGTTGGGGATCTTTTTTAAAGGAAAACATTTCTTAATACCATTAGCCATGGTTTCCCTGTAAAAGTACTGATGCCTCTATAGATTGCTCTTAGGGCTTCCTCCATCCAGAAATATTATTTGCAGGTGACTACAATTCTGATTCCAATCTGGAACTGAGCATTGTTTTTCTTTAGTCTTCTTTTTTACTCATTTCTACAAATAGCAGTAGGCAAAACAAAAGGTCTATTGAAATTGAAGACGCTCATTGCCTTTAACAAGATACTCAACACAGGAATGTCTCTTCCTTTCTGTGTCCTCACAGTTATGGCTTATTTCCCTATTTAAACTGATTTTTAAGACAATTGCATTGTTGTCTATATTCTGGGAGATTTTCCACCCCATGAAGAAACACAGTAATTATGGGGACCTGCCTAATTACCACAAGTTCAACAACATGTTCTTTAGAACATATTTGGTAGAATATCCTCTAAATATGGCAGCCAAAAAGACATAATAATATGAATTATATTATACTAAATAATAGTAATGATTCACTTGGTGAGTTTATGAGGTCTGTTTGTGTATCTACACCCATTCTGCTTAGAAAGTGTGATATTATCAATTCAACATTACCAGCATGGCTCCATCTGTTCCTCTTTGATTCCTCTGTATCTTGCCTTGAGTTTCTGCAACCTTTTGATGACATATTTGGTCTGTATATGCTCGTGAATCTGAGTAACTGATATATTTGCAAGAATGGCATTCTTCAAAAGTAAATCTAGTTAATCTAAGGTGCAGTAACTGTAAAAGTAACTGTAAAAGTCATAAGAAGTTGCCTAAGATAATAAATGTGGAGTTTATGCTGTTAGGAAGACCAGAGAAAAGCACAGAGGGAGTTGTAGGAAAGGAACTTGTAAAGTTAAGCAACTGTAGATAGAAAATAGTCTTCTTTAGTCATAAAGAAGCTGCAAAATTTAAAAAAAAGATTCTACCATTGAGCGTAATTTAACAACTACGTGGAAAGAATTTTGAAAATATCACAAGACGATGGTGGCAAATGGCAGGTAGGCTGTCAGAAGACTGAAAAGAGAAATGGAGAATTTCATTGAGGCCACACAGGAACAGGCTATTTGTACAAGCAAGGATAGATGGCTTAAAAAAAGCCCTAAGACCAGAATGGAGGCTGTATGGCCAGGGTCCAGATGCTATTCATCATATTATAAGTGGATGTATCAAGCTGGCCAGCACTGAGATAGGATATAGTGTGACAAAGCTAGCAGTGTGGTGCAGTGAGTGCTCTGGAAGAAGTATGGATTACTGATAGGGGAATTAAAAAAAAAATCAGCAGTGGCCAAAGAAAGATGCTGAGAATAAAAGCATTAAAATTATTTTAAAACATTAGAATTAAAAAAAAAAAAAAGAGTTAGGAAATGAGATATAAGATGATTAAGAGGGTAGCAGAATGATTAAAACCTCCTTTTTTTTCTTTTTCATTCAAAAATGTTGTTCAAACACAAATGATTGAAAAGGCAGAGTCAGGGCAGGAGCAGAAGAAAACCTAGTTTCTGAGAAGTTCAAGCAAAGTGCCAACTATTTGTAGATCCTTGGACCTGCACTAATATTGCAATGGTGCTAAGTTGAACAGTATATCTGTATCAGACCTCACATAGCTACAATTATGAGCATCTCTTGATAAACACAATAATTCAAACTGTAAAAAACCCACCTGGGTCTCAGATTGATGTTTCATGCCAGCAAGATCGTGCTGCTGGAGAAGAAGCATCACAATTCTTATAATCAACACTCCTCTCTTTTTTGATGTTTGCTGAAAAAAAAAAAAAATGTTAGATACATTTCTGCTGGATATTAAGCTAAATTCTGCAGAGCATTAACACTGTGACACAACTAAGGTCATTTTTTTCAGAGAAATTGCAATATAGAATGAAAACATTTGACTAATCCTAGGAAAAGCTATACGTAGGAAGTCCAGTTGACTTCAGGGCGTTTTGCAGGCTTCAGGGGGACTGCTACTATGTAGCAGTCATCTGAAAATCTTCGGCTAAGTTACTTCCAAAAAATGCCAATATACATGCAATTGAATGAGCAACTGCCCATGTATGGCAGGATGTATCTCTTCAGGTTGGACTCTATACTCTGCACCAACTATACAAAATTAATGTGAATAACTCCTCCAGTGACCTCTAAAACCAAACCAGATTTCAGTGATCCAGTCAATAAAAACTTGAACACTTGCACAAACAAAATCAGATATTACAGCTGCAATTTTAGAAGTATTTTCTGAATAAATGGCCCAAATTGTGCATACTTCTGCATCATGACTGGTATTCAAGATGTTCATAACCTTCCCTGTGTGAAAACATTAGCTAAGTAAGCAATTTTTTAATTTATTATTTGTATGTTTTTTCCCGGACCACAGCAAAATGCTCTCTTTCTTTCAAAAAAACCCTCCCAAAACTGAAGACAAAAGAAAACAAAAAAAATCCCCAACAATTTCAAAACACTTTATATGTTCAAAATGTAAATTTTGAGTATTATAACACAAGAAACAGTGCTGCTGACCCTTCTTTTTCCCCTTCAGGCAATCAAACTTTCATGTATGAATGTTAACCTGAATGTTAACCTGAATGTTGAACTCCCATACCTAAATGTTTAAAGAGAAAGAATTCTACACTGGTGTGTAAGCAGTTGTATAGGAAGCAGATGGAAATATCTTGTAAGTGAGCTAGAGAAGAAAATGTCACTGTCTTCATCATCTTGAACTGCCCACTCTCAAAACTGCTTGGTGTGAGTACCGAACGAGACATAATTTGATATGTCAATTTTCCACACAGCTAATGTATCCATCAAACTTCTTATTCCTTAGGAATGACAACTCAGACATTACTTTTATACTTAGAATGTTAAAAATATTATAAATCCCTTAATCCTATGCAGCTTCTACCTTTTCTTGGGATAGATTCTGCATTTATTAAAATCAGTGGGAAAGCATTGTTTGAGTCAATAAGAGAAAAATAAGTTTTACAAAAAATCTAAAAGTCATTGTTTTGAAAACTAGGTCAGAGTATGGAGCACAGCATTTTGTCTTACTTCTACAGAAGTTAATGGAAATCTTTGCCCATTACTATGAAAATGCAGGTCCCAAGGTGTTACACCAATGGCTGTGCTGCAAGAATAAAAAAAAGAGCTGGATCAATCCTTATTTCCTACTACTTCTACCCTGTGGCTGTATATGTAAGGGAAAAAAAGGACTGAGGACAGATGAAAGAAAGTAGAAGTTCTCTTGAACTTGCTTCGTCCCACACCTAGCCGGTTAATGGTATAATGTTCTAGCACCAGAAGTTAAAGCCATTAAATCCCCTTCTCTCTTTTAGCATATTTCCTCTAAATGGAAATATAGCCTTTGAAGACATCAGGAACCAGTCACTAGGATGCTGTGTCTAATTATTCAGCATATTGACCTTAGTATTACCAGTTCTGCAAGCCTTGGTTTTTCTGCTGAAGTACTGAGTCACTGAAGTTTGTCATACATATTTCTATTGTGAACTTTCTGATTTTTAGGTCAGTCGTGGGACATAGAGCACAAGCACCTTGATCTCAGTGTAAAGTACTACCATACAGATATATATTAATAGTTTACTACACGCATGCATACAATACACACGATTCAGCTACATGAAGACATCCCATGTCATGAAGCTTTTGTTCATCCATAGGTATTCATCTTGCTTTGAACTTAATGACCCTGGCCTGATCAAAACAAATTCAGTAAAATTGGAGACTCCACAAGATTTCTCCTTGAGGATTCTAGCAGTTACTTCTATATCTACAAATGTGTACTTATATCAAGCTCTATTGCTAATATATGTAAATGAATATCTCTACTAGACTTCCTTTGAGTAGTTTTTATTTCATTTACTGTGATTATCCTCAAAATAGGGAAAGGGTGGTAAGAATGACTTCATGTACATGATGCAATATACACCCTCTGTCTCAAGGCCAACAAAAGAACAGGTGCCTTTTTAGCAGTAGATGCTTGCAGGAGGATAATATACCCACCAGTTACTCAGCTGCTTCATCTGTCATTTTTATGAAGGCATGTCATGGTTGGACAGAGCAAAATTACCTGTGAAAAGCTATGTGAGGAAAAAAGGGAGAGAGAAACAGGTAACTGCTTCTTCCTAAGTGCTGGATGAAATTAATGTTTATGGGGTAGAGGGGGAGAGTACACAGGAAAACAAACATAAGAAATACCATGATAAAATATATCTTCATATAGTATCAGTCATCTCGATAGTGCTAAAATGCTGCAGTTGCTCCACTGCTATTAGAAGTTACTTTGAAAGATAAATTAATGTGGAAATTAGAAAGTAACAGATGTGAAACAATCTTAAGCATAAATTCCTTCACACTTCTTATTAACTTACTATTAGTTAAGATTTTGGTTGTCAAACACCCTTTAGTTTAGAGAATAAAAGCAAAGAAGGGAAAATTTAACTGTTCTTCACTGTTGTAAGCCCACTTAGTTCTGTAATTTGCTGAAGATTTGTTTTCTGATACTTTCACCAGAAAAGGAGGGTGGGGGAGGGGGTGGAGAAGTGTTTCTCCAAAAGCATTCTGACCCACAAAAAGACCCAACTGTGTGTGTTGGGAAACATGTCCAAACGCTTCTCTATTTAAGGCTTTTTTCTCTTTCAGTAAAGTGTCAGTACCTCTTTGAATAGCTATTGGCCTTGGCCAAGACCCTAGTGAAAGGCAACAGATGTTACTAAGACTGTACCCAGGCTATCCCCTATCCTGTTTCATTTCTGAAAGGGAGAGAGAGAGAAAGGGAGAAGAAAACTTGCTTTAAATCACTGGACCATTTTGTACTTCAGCAAATCTGTTTGCACATGCTCGACTGGCGTCGCAGAAAAGGCTGAGCCTTTTGCATTCAGCCTGAGGTCAGTCCTAATGCTCTGTTCAGTGGTCCACACTCCTTTCACATGGAGCAGCTGCCTCTGATTGCTAGAACAAATTGAGGTGATTCAGGCCACCAGCAGGGCCACGGTACAAGTGCTTTTCACCAGAAAGGGAGGGAAAGCCTTAGAACAGGACCAACTGGGGCTGCCCACAATAAACCGTAGGATTAGATTTGATACACTCAATATTAAGACATGCTCTTGCTGAAAAGTAGGCCGTAGTGACACAAACTACAAGACAGTTGGACTGAAAGAAGAGAGGAGAAAATTATGTTCAAACATTTATTAAGTTACACCTAATCATTTAATTGGGGGACATTAATCAATTAGTCAACAGCACCATTTCCTACCATATTATCAAGCTGTTTCAGTGACTGGAAGATGCTATATAGCTGTTATCAAAAAAAAAAAAAAAGAGAGAAAGAAAAGGAAAAACAAAGGTTTGGCATTTACCTCTTTTTAAATTCTTTCTAATCTAAAAAATCAGATAAGAGCACAGAGCAGGCATTAGCAGGGAAAGATGAAGGCATAACCTTACCCTTTTCCCTGGTGTAGCCAAGCTCGTACATTACTTGCTTCAGCCCCAGATATCAGATCACAGTATTTTCTGCTGTGTGAAGGATAAGACCAACAGCTCTCCAAGTCTGAGGCCAAACAAAACAATACAGTCCTGCATTAAGGCACGGTACCAAGTGCTTACCACTTCAAAAGGAAGCACGCTTTGATGCCTCTGAAAGAAGAGCAAAATCTCTACAGATATATAGGTAATCATACCAGATTGGTCAAAAAATGGATATTAATGTTAATTCATAAAACTGTGGATTTAAGATCAGGAGAAATTAGGAATTGTAGCATTTACTCTGGCTCTGCATTTAGATGGAATGGCTGAGTATAACATGTGGCCTTTGAAGTACAGTTATCCAAGAGGTAACTTAGGAAGCTGAAGAAGGGGAAAGATCTTACTATTTACTTAATCAGCAGGTATAGAAACAGAATCTGAGGGAAAATATATGCAAAAATCTGCCTGTTAACTCAGAAAAACTGAGATGTAGAAAAGAAAGTGTCCAAATGGTATGCTAGAGTTTGTGATATATGGCTTCACAAAACCAAAAATAAAATTAAAAATATCTTTTAACTCCCAGAATTACAGACACGAAACAGGTACATCTCAATCTTCCTTTATTAACATGTCATCCTATTACTTGCTACTGTTGTCACATAGAAAAAAAGAAAAGCTGCATGTTCAAAGACAAATTTTAAAAAGAGACCAGGAGGAGCTTGTATCTTAAACAGAAAATTTACTTTTTTATTCTCCTTAAAACAATAAGTAAGTAACTATGCGTAAAATGAAATCTTCATACCACTTGTTAAAGCCTCCTTTTCTTTAAGGCACTGGATATAGTAAGTATATGAACTTTGAATAGCTGCATCTGAAAACTTACTCCCATTTGTAAAACACGCTTTTCAGC
Source organism: Calyptomena viridis (assembly GCA_013390005.1). Taxonomy (NCBI): domain Eukaryota; kingdom Metazoa; phylum Chordata; class Aves; order Passeriformes; family Eurylaimidae; genus Calyptomena; species Calyptomena viridis. The sequence goes on from WEIV01012558.1 coordinate 135,685, forward strand.
TAGGCAAGGAGTGGAATTGTGTGTTTTGGTGTCACTGGCAACAAAGCCAGGTGAGACATTCCTATTCTCCTTCCTTCCTGCTCCCAAGGCTGCCAGTAGCTCTCCTGTGCACTAGAGTGACATCACATGTGTGAGTCTACATTGCAAAATAGAGAAGTTCAATGATTCAAGTTAAATCAAGCAAAAAAAAAGGAGAAGATTTCAATTAATTTTATTTAATATGGCTTGCTTTCCCGATCAACTTCACAGCAAGAGCCCATATGTAATTGTGCAGAACAAAAAGTCAGGGTGGGAGGACAGAAGAAAGCAAATTAAAACTTGCGGTTTCCTTCAGAAACTTTATACATACTTTTTTAAGAAGCTCAATGTTAAAGGTATTTGGGCACATCTGCAATTATCTGGATTTTATCTCATTCTGCTAAATGGGTATATGTTCTTCTTGTTGGTCCTTTTCCAAGCATCATAGTTTCGCAAGATATAGAAATTAAATAAAGGGGAAAGAATTCAACTCTTGCAAAGTTCTTCTATGGCAAGTTCTGGAGATGGAAGTGGAGCCTTCTGGGGTTAATCTGACAAGAAAGATCAAAATCACTTCAGCATGCTTCTGCCGGAGTTGTACGGCATGTAAACAGGAATGTATGACTGACAGTGTCAAACACTGCTGAAGAGAACAGTAGAAAGGGTGTGGGCATTTGCCATTTGTCAGTTTGACATGATACAGGCTTTAATAAGCTAGGGACCAGGGTACAGAAATGGACTGAATTCGTGTTTGATAGTAGCAAGTTCTCAATTGGGCTTCTACACAGTTTCTTTTTGTGCATAAAAAAGTAAAATACTACTGAGTGTGCAGAAGCTTGTGCCTGCCCTTTCTGGATAGCAAATCCTATTTTAAAAAATCATATTAGTTCCCATATGTTAATTTTGGGGGTACAAGGCTTAATAGTCAGGTGCGCACAATTTTTTGGTTATATAAAAAAAAAAAAGCCATATATATGCCTCAGCAGAATGTAGCCTAAAACCCAAATACTCAAGCCCTCAAAATTTTAAAGACCTCCCCATCAGATAGAATTCATGGATGGTTATTGCCATACCATGGTTTAATAAAGGTACTATCCATATCACGTTGTTGTACTCCAGGCACTTTCAATGTTGAAAGAAACAGGCAAGAACTGTATGGATCTAAGTCTGAGCTCCTTTTTTTTGTATGTCTTCTAACTGGTATAACTTACCAAAAGTCTGTAATAATCTCTGATGAGTACAACATGACAAGGAAAAAAAACTACAAAGCTTGGATTTTTACATTGTTAAAGTATTAGTACTACTTGGGATAGTTAACAAAATACGCAGTAGAAGCAGACAATGTAACTGATTTAGAATTTCAAGAGCCTTTTAAAAGATTTCTTCATTTGAGGATATTAAGCAATGAGAGGGGATGATGCACAGTCATGTTATGGATTAAAAACTAATTAGGAGACAGAACACAGAACAGGAATGTATTCCAACTCACAACCCAGAAGTGAGTGATTGTCTTTACACAGCAGTGACAGAGCAAGACTTATTTGCACGAAACTGCACTCATTGCTCTCCGATATCCTTACAAATTAAAGGAAAACCAAATCAAAACAGTGTTTCAAACTATTTCAAAACTATTTCAAACACTATTCCTCCTTTCCTTTTTCACTATAACTGGTATACAATGATCTTCTTTTCCAGAGCATACTATGAGTTATAGTTTTGTTCTTGACTATTTACCAGAAAGAAAGAGGTAATAAGGAAATTTCAGGATTAGTGTAGTCTTTCTACCTGAAGCAAGCTGACGAAAACTGAAGGAGAGTGTTCAGATCTGAAGTGACTCCTTTCTCTGCAAAGATCTCAGTTTTCGGTGGTGGTAGTTGGCACACAGGATGATCACCTGCCTGATTTTGTGCTTACATGAGGTGCCTAATTTGGCATATTGACAATTCCAGGCAAATTGTCAAGAAAACTGGACAGCAGTTCAGAGATTTAGCCCGATATGGATCCATGGGAGCCCTTGAGGACAAATTATTCTCATTTCATCCCTTTCTAGTCCTTTATGGAGCCTCCTTCAGTAATGATTATTTGCTAACCACAACCTCTGGCACCGATTATCATATGGCCATGCTGAAGGGATGGATGATTCTCCATGCCGGCTGCAGAAGATACTCCAGTGAGAACTCATTATCTCAGTTTAGTTCACAAGCCTCTCTCTGTTTGGTCCTTGAGGCCACAAACTGCAGGTAGTCTCCTAATGAAGTTAGGAGCCTAAGGTAATGAACTTCTTCACAAAGTAAAAAGCCTTTTACTGTGCAGGAATCTTCTGTCTTCCTTCCTTTTAAAATTGAATAGAACCCAATAAGAGATACAGTGAATATAGACTGAAATTATCCAAATGAAAGACAAACCAAAAGATTATGAAGGGGATTGATCTTGGTTTAGTTTTAAGCCCAGAATAAAAAAATTATTTATGAGTGAAAGGAATAGCATATGCAGAAAGTTACACTGCACTATGATCCCCGAGTGGAGAAAAAATATCAGCGAATCAAAATCAGGACATAGTTGCAAAAGAGTTGACTGAACATGAGATGACGGATAGTGGAGGTAATGGTGGGTTTAGGGAATGGAAAGTAGCTAAGGGTTGGAGTTTGCTTGCACACATCACTATTCTTTGAGCACCTCTTACATGGTTATGAGAGTTAGGGCAGCCCACTGGTTGACTTAATTACTTCTGCATACAACTGCCAAAAACTTTTCTTCATCCATGTTTCTTGGAGAACGTAATTTTTTTTTTTGCACACAATATATAAACTATTACATTTTTGTATGTATAGACATATTGAAGTACTTCATGATTCAGGATTAAATCTCTGCTTGCAACCAAAAAAATGTCAAAACTGGGGATAATCTACATGATATGGACTGTCAGGGGTGAGAGCTCCAGAACTTCAAAGCATCTGACACTGGCCACTTTCTCAGACAGTGACTCTGCTCAGGATAGGCTTTGGATCTGAATCAGCATCACAATTCCTGTATAATAATAGCATAAGGAAGTCACAGAACTAGTCGCAACCTTGAAGGAACATTTCTAAGTGTATATTGTGTGAACATAGTGTCACATCTTTACATTTCTAGAATTCAATGATGTGCTCTTTCACACAAGTTCTGTCCAAAAAGGAAGGCTGTATCAATTACTGAATAGTTTAAAATATTGTATTGTGAAAGTGGGAAATAGCTAAAGGAGTTGCATGATATTATGGTAAAAATGTCTCCTTTTGTGTAATGTCTTGCTTCCTCAAAACACTTTATAATCTTGAACTAATTACTACTTATTCATCAGAGTGTACATTAGCATTATTTTTCGTTTGTGAATTACCCTTACCTATTTTACTTGAACACAAGTAAAATCAATGCTAATAAATCCGTATGAAACCTTATTTAATGTCTTCAGCTTCCTTTTTGATGGAATTATATCACCCACATAGTGAAATAAAAGGATTTCATTCTCGTTGAATTTAAATGGTACTCTCTCCAGTTCTAAAATCTGACACTCACGTTATTTTTATTTTTTCATTATTGTTCTTCTTATTCATTTATCACATTTTGAGATTTGCCTGTTCCATATTTATATATGTATGTTTATGCATCTCTGTGTGCATATATATATATGTATATTTATATGAATAGTTCCTTCACTACTTATTCAGCAAAGCTCTCACTGAACTCAAGAATTTTACTAGCCGTATAGGAACATGTCTCTCCAAAGTAAAGTGTTCCACAAAGTAATATTCCACAACTCCTCCAGGCTACCTAGGCTTGAAGATGTATATCACTGGGTTGAGTATCACAAAAAAACCTCCAAGAACAAGCTTCCTCCTAGTCCAGAAGTTTTCATTAATATGCTAATTTACATTCAGTGTATTTTGAATTTCCTCCATACTTTATGAAGTATCTTATGGTACTTCTTTTAGTGTTATTCATGTTTAAGGTTAAAAAAAAAGCATGAGAAAAAAAAACCAACTCAGCAAGCTGTAGGATAACTTGAGAGTAAGCCATCCTGAGAGCACACACTTCTTGAAATACTTGAAATGTAATTTCAAGTGAACTACTTTTTTTGTTTTCAGTTCAGAGTAAAACCCTGTTCTCAGTTTGACTAGACCTCAAGTATAATTTTGATGTTTTTCAATTAGGATATAGTTACAAAGGTGATATAACTACTAACTGGCTTAGAAGCCTCCAACCCATTTTATGCTCTTACCTAGGACATACAAAAGTGAATTTTGTTTCAAATGACAAATTCTGCTTTAATTGATTCAAATGACAAATTCTGCTTTAAAAGGCAGCTCCCCACCAAAGAACTACAGTACAGGGTATATGAAATATGATGTTAATTAATATATCAGCTGCTCTGATGTAACAAAATAAATATGATTAAATTTGTCATTTCATGGAATAACTATATACATGTTAACTGACCTTACCATCAAACACAGTGGGAACACTCACAGGATAACTTCAGAAGAATACTATAGATTCCCATCCAAATGTATGTAATCCTCAGCAGTCTAATTTGGCCTAACAGCAGTCCTTATATTTTGAAAAAAAAAAGGTGTAGAAAAGAAATTAAATGATCATAATGTAGCAGGAGAAACCTATAAAAGAGGAACAGGAATCAGTGATAGTTTAATCATGTTACAATCAGTTAAATCTCTTAAAACATAAAGCATGACACATAAAAACTTGCATATCAAATAAATACACTTAAAGTGAGCTTTGAGTTTATTTTCCTGAAACTGAATTCTGAATTCTGAATTCTGAATTTAGCTTTGGTCACCCAGAAAATATTTGTGAACATCCTGAAATCTTTACATATAGAGACATTAAGAAGATTTATTTGTATAAAGTGGAGGAAGAGATAAAATGTTTCCAAAATTTTTTTAATTCAGTTGTTACTTTTAATTGATAAAAAAAATCCCCCTTAAATAATGAACAGTATTTTTTGTAGTTGTTTTATGTTCAGTAAATAGAGAAATCTTAACACAGAAATGGACTCAAAGAGAACACAAACTAAAATTATTCTTCAGAAATATCATGAATACACAGAGTTGCTTTGTCTCAAACATGAACTGTAATTAGATATTATGGGAAAGGGCATTCCACTATTGCTTGCTATAAGCCTCTTCAAAAGAAAATATATTTTAAAAGATCATTTCTTCTCGAATGAAAAGAAGAGCCTACAACCTCTGGTGAGGTTACTACTTTCTTAGAGACATGAAGGTGCTGAACTGGATATCAAATGCCCTCTAAACTTTTTAAAATCATAGTCATTTATCAGACACTGAAACCCATAAAAGGCAGTTAAAACACTTATCTATTTTGCTGTAACATGGAATGAAGGAACCTTGAATCGAAATGCATAGCAATACATTAAAGAGATAAAAGAATACCTTAATGCAGTATACAAATAGCAAAAAGAAATCTGTATTTGTAAGAAGAAAAAATATTGATTAAAAAATAATGAAAAGAGAATATGAAGGAAAAATTATTTATTATGTATAAATAAAGCTATTAGTATCTACTGTGAATTTTTAATTTCCTGGGTATAAAGTAATGATCAGTGTAAACTGGAAAGACACTAGACCTCTCATTCTTGTGGCTGGCTGGAATGAGCATTACAGCATTACACCTGAAATTGCGTGCAGTGATGATGATTCCTAAAACGAATTTTAAGTATGTGGAACACTAAGCTGATTTGTTAAACCTGAATATAACTCTGTCCCTAGCAAAGCTGTATATACTCAGATGAGCTTGTCGACAGTAAGAATGTCAATACTGCAAGATTTACAGTTTTATGAAGATGTAGATGGTACTTCATTTATTAAAATAAAAATACCTTGATCATTCTAGCTTTATTTCTTAAAGTAGATTCTATGTTTCTGGGGGATATATCGTGAACATTGGTATCACAGCGTGGAATGTAAATATGCACTGATAATAAGGAGTGCAAGAATATGAAAAATTCAGTTAGTTTCTTGGTTCATCACCAGTAAAGCTGAGATGTAATCAGAAACCAAAATGTAAATTCACTTTTCAAGTCAATGCACTTAGCTTGGAGAAAAAAATGCATTAAACTTGTAACGCTGGGACATTACAAGTCAAATCAATAGACCTACGCTTTAGGTGCTGAATCAACACAAGTCCCGTGAACATGAGTGCTAAAGGGTTAAATTGCAATACCTTATATATATCTAAATGCATTCACTAGTCTGCACATATAGCTTCTCTAACGAATGAATGGTATGCAATTCATATATTGAAACAACTCTGAAAATAAAGCAAGTCCTCTGAAATAATGCTATATTTAATTGTAGAACATCTAAACTTAGACATTGAATGTTTCAAATTTCTTTTTATATTTTGGTACATTAACCTCTGTTTCTTGTCTAGAGAGACCCTCTATTTTCACTCTGTAGTTGTCCTTATAACTGATGACAACCTCTCAAAACAATGTTCTGCTGGGCAGAGATCCCAGGTAAGGAATCACAGCGACAGAAAGATCCAATGACTGATTGAACTGTGTTCAAGTCATCCACAGGGTCAGTTTTTTGTGGCATAGAGTCAAAAATTGATACGAATAAAATGCATTCTCCACTCAGCTCTCATTTGCTTGAGCCTGAGAATCAGGATTGCAGCTCCATAAATTTATTGAATCTCCTCTTTAAAAACAATTTCATGAGCTGCATTTAACCTGGCTTTGGTTTTCTTTAGAGGTTGCTCAATGACTGATTTGCCCTCTACTTTTGTCTTGACCTCTATTTCATGTTGATTTGGAGGCATTCTGCTGACAAATTTGTAACAACACCTTTTTTGCAGCAACTTGAGCTGTAGCTGAACTCAGTGGAGAGACTGCACAAGGTATAGGGCTGAAATTCTTGCTATGTTAAAGTGCATGTAAACTTCTTTGAAATAGATTTAATGCTCTTGCCACAATTTCTGGATGCCTTAAAATGGACCACCCTTGCTTATTGGAAATATCAATGACAACCACAAAAGAAAGCAAACAAAACAAACAAACAAATTAAAAAAAAAATCTTAGGCGGAGCGTTGCTTAGTTTATTTTCCACTATACCATCAAAAGAGATTCACCCAGACCAAAAGACATTATATCACTGGGTACAAAGCAAGGAAAGCCCAACTGCGTTTCAATAGTTCAGTACTTTTTGAAGTTCATGGTGTTGTTCTGGCTTGTGATGCATTTAGATCAGTTTGGATACCCACTAGGTCTTGGGTTTTTTTGAAAGTTTTACCAAAGAAAACTTGTAGGAAATTATAACTAAGGAAGCCTGAGCAACTTCCTCGACATCATCAAATTCACCCAGTTTTGCTGGGTGGGTCTGGCAGCGAAATATTGATGTAGAGTTGTTTGTTCCAGAGAAAGCATTTCAAATTATAAATGTCATTCATCAAAAGTTTGTATATTAGCAAGGTTTTTTGCAATCAGGAGTGTACCTGAGAGTTTGTCTTCTCCAGGCTGTCAAACATGTCATTACATTTCTCCCTTAAAAATATTTTCCATTGAATATGTGATTAACCCTAGCAACCTTCAGGCAGTGACTCTCTAAGTCCTGTCAATAGTAAAAGGATGACTGGCCTTTTTTTCCACAAGTGTTGTTTTTGAGACACAGTACTAGTGGCTACAGGCTGGTCAGAGGAGACCCTCTTTAATAGTGATCTTTAGTCATTGAATAAGATACTTGAAATCAGTAGTGCTTAAAACCCCCAATAAATCATGCTTAATATTAATTATTAATATTGGCATGAGTTCATTCAGTAATTGCTCCCACATAAAAATTTCTAGGATTCAATTAGTTGTACTTGAAGCCCATAACTTCCTCAACAGAAATTACCTGCTTGTCTTATGTAAGATCATGTGAACTATTTTGTTGCAGTGAATTGTTTTACAGCTTGCTTTGAGCTGCATAATCATTTATAGACTTCATAAAATAAAGACACTTTTCACTTGTGTGAAACTTTCTACCTGAGGCTCAAAAAGTACTTCCTGACACTTCTATTTCACAATCTTTGCAATACAGAATAGCACCATTGTGATCTTACAGCTAGGGAAAATTAGGGGAAAAAATGTCAGATAACTTATACGATAAGCCCTCAGCAGAACTATACACTGGACAATGGAGTAGATTATTAACATATTTATATAAGCTAAGTGATCATGCAAGTAGATTTCCATGTATTTATTAACAAAGCTTGCAGGTATTTTACATTTACCAGGAAAGCTTAGATACATCTAAGATACATGTATCTTCTAGCTTACAAAAAATACTTGTGTGATTCATCCTGGACCCAGTGTTACAGGTAATGTTACACAACATTCCTCACTTCATCTTGCCAGACGAACGTAGCAGCCAGGGCAGGGTCCTAGGAGGGCCAGTGAACATCTCACTGATGTTCAACTCACTCACTTTAGATCCAAGAAGTGGCTAGCTAGTGTATTGATCACTTAGTTGCTGGACCTTGTCAAACTATAGCAGTTTTGTTGCTTAGGGTGTGTTGTGGTCAAGCCTTTCTGAAACTCAGTGAGAAACCAGGAAGAGAAAAGACATCTCAGTGGTTGTCCTGGTTTGGAACAAATATATTCAGAAGGATAAATATTCTCTGATAAAAACAGGCTGCAATCACCCTCTCCCACCAGGTTCGAGGAAAGAAATATTTCCTCAAAGGAAAGTGAAAGGGAGAAAAAGAACTATTTATTTAACACACAAGAAAAAAAAATAACAATAACACAAACACCAAATAATATATATATATAACAATAAACAATGAAGTCTCTCACTGGAAGACTGGAAGA